>JAJOOS010029692.1:0-15406 GCA_029582725.1 Solanum chiquidenum | reverse complement strand
CGGAGATCTTAGACCGGCAAGTTAAGAAGTTAAGGAACAAGGAAGTTACTTCCGTGAGAATGTTATGGAGGGATCTTTTAGTGAGGGTTTTAGTTGAGGGTGCTACTTGGGAGGCCGAGGCCAATAAGATGTCCCGGTATCCTCATACTTTTTTCTTCTACTCCTCCTTTAGCTTGAGATGATAAGTTCCTCTTGGTTGTCCTATGCTTTCGATTCATGTGTGCTTATGTGTTCCCATGATTTCCTTATGTTGTGCATGTCCATGAAAAACTTTTGTTTTGAAAGAATATGAATTTACATGATTGTTTTCCTCATGTTGTAGTGCATCGAGTATGAGTTGCTTATAAACTTCATGAGTTGTATTGATGAACATGTCGTAACTTGGAGTAGAGAGAATTCCCCCTTGAAGTATTCTTTGAGTATAGATTACATATAGGCTCCATGAGATTGTGTTGAGCATGTTTTTAGTATGGAGATGGTAATTCCTCCTTGAACATAAGAAATGTTAACATTTCATGTATTTTGTGTTGTTAGATGTAGTTCCTACATTCCCAGAGATGCATTGAGCGTGTTAGAGTTTGGAGTTGATGTTTCCTCCTTCGTTTCGTTCATGTAGATGAGTTGCATGCATGATGGGCTGCTAGTCAAGAGTCATTTCCTATAAGAAATGCCTAGGATTTCATTCGAGGACGAATGTCTCCAAGGGGGAGATATTGTAACACCCCGTAATCTAGTAGGCCAACTAGGGCTAAGCATGAGGGAAACAAGCCAAGAACTAGAGGCAAGGGCCAAGGCAAGGGACCAAGGCTTCCCAAGTGTTCCCAAGAACTGTCCTCACCTTCACGACCACCACCACGACCAGTGGTTGGGACCACGGCCCGTGGTGGTTAGGAAGTAGCTCCCCATGGGGTGCCCAATGTTGGCTCACCTTCACGAGCCACTTCACGGCCAGTAGTGAAGACCACGGCTTATGGGAAGGATCGTGTTGATGCCTTCATTTATTGGAGGCCAATACAAGTAGGCCTAGCTACTGGTACAAGGACCACGAGCAGGACCACGAGCAGGACCACGACCAATTGTGAGGACCATGGTTCGTGGTGCCTCTCGTGAGGCTTGGGCAGTAGATTGTCAAGTGGGGGCCATTTTGGGAAATTTGGTTCAAGTTGGAATAAGGTGAGGTCGTTTTTTAGGCCTAGTACCCCTATATAAGTGATTTTAACCCTTTAAACTCACCATTCAAGACATTATTTCCAAAACCCCAAAAGAATCCCAAAGTACATCCTCTCAAATATATCTCTCTCTAGAACTTGAAGAAGAAGAAAGAGTTGGAGTTAGGGTCAAGATTAAGTCTCCACTCCTCAAGCAATTGTGGGCTTTGTAATCAAGGTATGATGGATTTTCATCCATGGGATCCTTCCTCCCATGGAGTCCCCTAGAATTCCACAATTTGAAGAAGAATTCCCAAATTCTAGTTAGGGTTTCTTCCAATGTTGTGGGTTATGATGAATGTTGATCCAATTGAGTGGATTAGGATTGTTTATGATTGAATTGATAGATTTACATGACTTTAGGATGAATTTACATGTACCCATGCCTAACCCATGTCTAGAAAGATGAAATTGATATAATTGGGTTTTATGCCATGAAAGGGGAAATTGAGGATTTAGATGTAATCTTCTAGAATTGATGAAATACATTGCAGATCTCTTGAAAGTTAAGCATATAGACATGAATTTATTGAGATTAATGTAGGCATGATGAACCATGATTAGTAGTGATAGAGATTGGGGCCTATATGATGAAATATGGTTAGATTGCTTAAGATTGAAGCATATAGATGTAAATTGTTTAAGATTAAAGCTTATAAGAATGAATTGAATGAGATCAAGTATATATGCTGAATTATGACATGTAGGCTATGCTGATTAGAATTGTCTTGAGACTAAGGCATGTATTACGAATGATACTTAAGTAGGGCTTTGCGAGTAAATCTTATATGATGAATGTTGATTTGTAGCTAGGATTGTTGTGGAAGGAGTTGCCCATATTGACTTATGTTATGAATGTATGAGATCATGCATGTTCTTATAAAATCTATGTAAATACTTTAAGAACACTTTGAGAGTGAAAGGTCAATGATTATGATATTGTTGATTTGTTGATTGAAAAGCTATTCTCATGAATACATGATGTATAAATGTGAAATGTTTTATCATATAGAATGATTCTAGGTTGATAGGCTTGCTCACCTAAAATGAATCTAAGTCCAAGGACTATAAGATGACATGAGGCTTGAGGTGATTTTCCACGACCTTCATATGAGAAAGATGTGAGGTGAGTTCCCATACTCCTAAGTTATTAAACTAGAGATGATAAACATGAGGTGATTACCCATGTCATGTGATGAGGAGTTTAAGGTGACTACCCTTAATATATATAACTCCTAAAGCAAGGCAAGGGGTTAATACACATTAGCCTTTATTATTGATCATAGAGGCGAATACCTATGATCCTTATAAAATGATGTGGAGGCAAGAGGTTAATACGCATTAGACTTTATTGTTGATCATAGAGGCGAATACCTATATCATATCATGTTGGACATGGAGGCAAATAACTATGATCC
The DNA here is from genome assembly GCA_029582725.1 of Solanum chiquidenum. Classification (NCBI taxonomy): domain Eukaryota; kingdom Viridiplantae; phylum Streptophyta; class Magnoliopsida; order Solanales; family Solanaceae; genus Solanum; species Solanum chiquidenum. The sequence goes on along the minus strand of JAJOOS010029692.1, from coordinate 12,780 downwards.
TTGTAAAATGATGTAGAGGCAAATACCTATATCATATAATGATAGGGCATGTAGGTGAATACCTATGATCCCCTAAAATGGTAATGGAGGCGAATACCTATGACTATACAAGTAAGGTAAGAGGTGAATACCCATTAAACTTTATAATAGAAATAGAGAGGCGAGTCCCCATGTTTTCAAAGTAAAGCAAGAATAATGTGAATTATGTCATAATGAATAAAATGTTTGAATTGTTGCTAGAATGTCCTTCAATGAGATGTATGACTAGAGGTTAATCCCCATGTCTATAAAAGGTAAGTTAAAGATGAGAATCATTGATGATGAGTTCGAGTGATGGGCAGGTTGCCTACATTGATGAGTAAGACTAGTGAAAGATTATGCATGTCTTGGCTAAGTATGACTTGAGGTTACTTGATGTAGTATTTCTTATTTTATGATGACTTATGTACATTGACTATGCTTATGACTTATGTTGTTATGTCTATGCTTATAGCCTATGTCTTATATTGACCAATGTTTATGTTATGCCTATGTTGATGATTTATGCTAGCCATCATATTTAGTACATGATTGTACTAACACATACTTTTTCCTACATTCTTATCAAATGTAGGGTCCGACTATACTGACTTCCACTCCTGTGGCTCGGTTCATAGTAGAAAAAAGGAGTGAAGATTTGGTGAGTCTTCATACCGTTTGAGGATTGGACCACCATGTCCTTACGTCTTTAATTTTATTTTAGAACTATTGTATGGGCTGTGTCCCAAGATATTCTTGTTTTAGATGGTTTGAGAAAAGTGTAATAGACTTTCGCTTCATTTTATGAAACTTTGATGTTATGAAAAAAATGTTTTAAATTTCCGCTCATTTCTATTATCTTATGTTATGATATGCTAAGTTGTCTTGTATGAGGCCTCTCGGGGTCTTGTACTCCTTGTTACATCTAGGGGGTACCCCTGGGTCGTGACAAAAGCCGGATAAACCATTACCGAAAGTCAACCCATCATTTCCTCAAATACTCGAGAAGCGGGATGAAGTTGCAAAGTTCCAAAAATTTCTATCGGTGTTCAAGACTATGTCCATCAATCTCCCTTTAGTGGAAGCATTGTTGGAAATACCGGGTTATGAAAAATTCATAAAAGAATTAGTCACCAAGAAGAGGAGTATGGATTTTGAAACGGTTGAGGTGTCTCATAGTTGTAGTGCCATCATGACAAGCAATGTGGTTATCAAGAAAGATGATCTGGGGGCATTCACTATTCCATGTACTATTGGGATGGTTCAATTTGCAAAAGCCTTGTATGACTTGGGGGCTTGCATTAATTTAATGTCGTATGCTATTTACAAACAACTTGGGTTGGGTGAACCTAAATCCACAACAATGCGGCTGCTCATGGCTGATCGATCTATTAAGCGTCCTGTTGGCATACTTTATGATATCTTGGTGAAGGTGGATAGGTTTATTTTTCCAGCCGACTTAGTTATTTTGGATTGTGAGATTGACACTGAGGTGCCTATTATATTAAGTACACCGTTTTTGGCTACCGGAAGAGCCCTTGTGGATGTGGAAAGTAGTGAATTAAAATTTCGGGTAAATGATGAGGAGGATATTTTAAATATGTGTAGATTGATGAAGGAAACAAGTGACATTCATGTAGTTTCAATCATTGATGTGATTGATGAAACGGTGGCTATGAGGTGTTTTGTGTGGGGGAACCTCTAGTTGCCGTCCTTTCAAATTATGATGAGGAGGAAGTTCAAGGTTATGAGGAAGTTGTGGCTGCTCTATCGGGGTTGGGTTCTTACCCTAAGAATCTATTAAAGCTCAACATTAATCTTACAAATCGAAAAAAGCCCCCGCTAAACCATCCATCGAAGAGGCACCAAAGCTTGCGTTGAAAGTACTTCCAACGCACCTTCGGTATGTATTTTTGGGGAAGAATAACACCATCATTGCAGACTTGCTCGAATGTCAAGTTAAATTACTTTTTGATGTGTTGAAACGATACATCAAAGCGATGGGATGGAAAATTGTTGATATTGTGGGAATCCCCCCCGTAATTCGCAGTCATAAAATCCAATTGGATAGTGAATGTAAACCAAATGTTGAGCATCAAAGCAGGATAAATCCACTAATGTAAGAAGTGGTGAAGAATGAAATCATCAAGTGGCTCGATGTAGGTATGGTATACCCCATTGCGGATAGCAAATAGGCGAGTCCCGTGAAATATGTACCAAAGAAAGAAGTAATTACGGTAGTTCTAAATGAAAAAGTGTGTAACACCCCAAATTTGAGAAAGGGCAAAGTACATATTTTTAAGAAGTTGCAGGTGCCAGCCACGGAGGTCAACCACGGCCCGTGGATAGGACCACAGACCGTAGGAGTGGCCCGTGAATTGGTCACCACAGATGCTCAAAAAGGGCATTGAACCACGGCCTGACCAACAAATCATCGGTAAGACAACAATCCATAGTTGAGGGCATGTGGACAATGACCCCAGTTTTGACTTACTGACTGTGGACGACGGTGATGCAGGACGGACCGTCGGTCAGTCCATAGTCCGTAGGTTATGGGTTGGTTGTTAATTTAAGGGGCAATTGGATTTTTTCCTAATTATATTATCCTTATACTATGTTGTTTTGCCTATTCCTAAGACCACTATATAAGTGATTTTAACCCCAAATTTTATTTATTCACTTTATTCTTTTCAAATTCACAAAAGTTGTTGAGTCTTTCTCTCCCAAGGATATTTCTCTCTCTAAGAGCTTGAAAATGAAGATTCAAGATAGGGTTCAAGATCAAGCCTTCATACTCCAATTGCTTTGGGTTTTGATAGTAAGGTATGATAGTTTTCATCCATAAATTCCTTCCATTCACGGAGTTCCCAAATTCTCCTATTTTCAACGTTAGAAATCCCCAATTGAGTTAGAATTTTATTCAATTGCCATGGGTTCTCTTCAATATTAATTTAAATGATTGAATTATGATTTCTTCTGCATGAATTGATGAAATACTGTGATTTTATGATGATTCCTCCATGAACCCATGTAATCCTCATGTTTTCCAATTATGATGATGTGATGTGGGTTTTGAATTGTGAAAGAGTAAATTATGAAATTAAGCATATTCTTATGAGAATTATGTAAATGTTTTAAGGATGCTTTGAGAGTAAAGTATACATGATGATGATTGTTGTTGTGTTGTTGAAACGATTTCACATAAACACATTAAAAACATGATTGTGAAAGGTTTTCTCACATAGTAGGATTCTAAGGTTGAAAGGTCTTCTCACCTAATTGAATCAAAGATGAGGAGCTATCCTAATGAAACCTAACTTGGATTGGATGTTTAATTGTACCTTTTCATGGATGACTTATGACTTATCTTGGATTGGCAAGATGACGTGCCTTTCCATAGATAATAAGAACAAGTAAGAAATGACTATTCCATGGGATTTATTCTTAGCACCGAGAGGATATTGAGATGGAGGCTCTCCCATTAGTAGAGTCCGAGTTTCTAGTAGCAATCTCCTTTTCCCTTACCTATCTGCCCCTATAGGATGAATGTCTACATAGACATTAGCTAGTGGATACACTTAAGCTAGAAGTTCATGGTCCTTACCTCGGCAAGTAGGACAATCCTTTTCGGTGTGGGAGACACCGGGGGATCATTTTATAGCTCACATGGTCTCTATGTCGGTTAAGGCTACTTCCCACAATAATGATGAACTAAGGTTACTTCAAGAAGTATCTCATATGTGTTCAAAGGTTTTAAAGATGTTAGCTTGCATTGACCATGTTTTATGAATTATGCTTTCTAACTCTTCTTATATCATGTTTTAGCTTGGTCAATTGCATGTTATGAAATGTCCCTTTTTAGCATGTTTTAATTGTTTTATGCATAACTATCATACTTGGTACATTGTTTTGTACTAACCCATACTCTTGCCTATATTTTTCCCAAATGTAGGGTCCGATATTTAGAGTTCTCAATTTTTTGGCTAGAGGTTTGGCTTGGTTGATTTCCTCAGCTTTGGTGAGTCCTCATGCTTTGAGGACGGATCTTCATTGTTCTTAGTTTCCTTCTTATTTTCAGTTTTGGACATGATGTATGGGCTAGGCCCAATTTTATTCTATTGTACTAGATGGCTAATGAGACAAGTATTTTAGACTTCCACTTTGCTTTTATAAAATTTTTGGACTTGAAATGTTGTCTTTATCTCTTATGTTATGAATGCTAATTGGCATGTATGGGGTCTCTCGAGATCCTATATTCCATGTTATATCTAGGGTGTACCCCTGAGTCGTGACAAACTTGGTAATCAGAGCACCAGGTTTAGAATAGTCCTACGATGTCTCATAAGCCACGTTGAGTAGAGGTTTGTTCATAAGTGTGAAGCGTGCAACATTTATGAATGATAGGCTACAAGATGTGTAGGAAACTCCACCTTATTCATTACTCTAAAGTCATGCGATAGAGTTTAACTCTATAAAGTCTCTATCCTAATCCTTACACAATGCTCTACAAGATATGGCTACTCGAAGAGCTTATGCTAGAAGGAATGTGAGGGATAATGCGGAACAAAAAACTCCTTCTCAAGCTCTGGTTGATCCTTTGGTCGAGCAAGTCACAAATTCAGAGTTTAGGGCTGCTTTTCAAATGTTGGCTCAAGCCATGACGACCCAAGCCAATAGAGAGGTTGTCATTCCCGTGAACCCAAATGTGGGTATGGTGGCTTCTAGAGTGAGGGACTTCACTAGGATGAATCCTCTAGAATTTCATGGGTCTAACGTTGAGGAAGATAAGGTATTGATGATTATGGGAGTGACGCCGGTGGAAAAAGCTGAGTTGACCGCTTATCAACTTAAGGGTGTTGCTCAAATATAGTACAACTAATGGAAACAAGGAAAACCAAAAGATGTGGGTCCTCTTGATTGGGAGAAGTTTAAGGTTGCTTTCCTTGTTAGGTTCTTTCCCCTTGAGATGAGGGAAGCAAAGGTGCTTAAGTTCATCAACCTTCGTCAAAGAAGTATGAGTGTGAGGGAGTGTTCTTTGAACTTCACACAATTGTCTAAGTTCGCCTCTACAATGGTTGCCGATCCTAGGGCAAGGATGAGTAAGTTCATTTCGGGTGTGTTAGAAATGGTGGTTAAAGAATGTCGTACCGCCATGCTCATTTGTGACATAAACATCTCTCGTCTCATGGTTCATGCTCAATATATTGAAGAGGAAAAACTTAAGGAAAAGTCTAGGGAGATAAAGAGGGCTAAACCGGTGATGGTATTTTCTTTCATGAACGGTCCGATAGACATGGTCGTTCTAAGTTTCGATAAAGGTTTCCTGGTCAAGGTTCCTCCAAAGCTTCTTCTAAGTTCAAAAAGGATACGGTTCCTAACCCTTAGCCTCAAGGAGGGAATGTTAGTGGATCTTCATTGCCTATGGCTACTTGTACTAGGTTTGGAATGAAACATGAGGGTAAGTGCATAGCCAACATGGATGGTTGCTTCAGTTGTGGTAAAAGTGGTCATAAGATAAAGGATTGCCCAATGCTTACGGCTAAGAGAAGAGAGTGCAATAAAGCCCCTCCTAGTGGATCGAGTTTCAATGATCCTAAGCAAAACCGATTCTATGCACTTTAGATTCGTGGTGAACAAGAGGGTTCTCCCGATTGGGTTACCATATGTTGAAAGTTTTCCAACTTGATGTTTATGCTTTACTTTATACTAGTTCTACCTTGTCTTTTGTGACACCATATGTGGCTATGAGGTTTGATGTTCTTCCGAATGTGTTGTTAGATCTTTTTTATGTCTCTACTAATGTTGGTGATTCTATTATGGCTAAGAGGGTCTATAGAAAGTGTCCCGTCTCCTTGTCCCATAGAGTTACCCTTGTTGATTTGGTAGAGCTTGATAGGCTAGATTTTGATGTTATCGTTGGTATGGATTGGCTACACACTTGTTATGCTTCTATTGACTATAGAACTCGTGTAGTCAAGTTTCAGTTCCCGAATGAGCCTATCCTAGAGTGGAAGGGGGGAGGGAGAACACTATGCCTAAGGGTCAGTTTGCCTTTTGTCTTAAAGCTAGAAAGATGATTTCTAAGGGTTGCATGAACCATCTAGTTAGGGTAAGGGATGTAGATTCTGAAACCCCCACTCTTGAGTCGGTCCCTATTGTTAATGAGTTTCCAAAAGTGTTCCCAGATGATTTACGCGATATTCCTCCCGAAAGGGAAATAGACTTTGGTATTCTCCTAGATATGCAACCTATTTCTATTCCTCCTTACCGAATGACTCCGGCAGAACTTAAGGAATTGAAAGAATAGTTGAAAGATTTATTGGATAAGGGCTTTATCCGACCGAGTATCTCTCCATAGGGTGCTCCAGTTTTGTTTGTTAGAAAGAAAAATGGCTCTCTTCATATGTGTATTGACTGTCACCAGTTGAACAAGGTAACCATTAAGAATAAGTATACTCTTCTAAGGATAGATGATTTGTTTGACCAACTTCAAGTAGCAAGCTACTTCTCTAAGATTGATCTTCAGTCGGTTATCAGTAATTGAGGGTGAAAGAAGATGATATTTTGAAGATGGCTTTTCAAACTAGGAATGGTCATTATGAGTTTTTGGTAATGTCATTTGGGTTGACTAATGCTCCAACGGCATTTATGGATTTGATGAATAAAGTGTTTAGACAATACCTTGACATGTTTTTGACAGTGTTCATTGATGATATATTGATCTATTAGAGAAGTGAGAATGAGCACATTGATCATTTGAGGATTGTGTTGCGAATCCTCAAGGACCAACAAATCTTTGCAAATTTTAGTAAATGTGAGTTTTGGCTAAGGTATGTAGCCTTTCTTGGTCACATTGTTTCAAGTAAGGGTATTGAGGTAGATCCTAAAAAGAAGATGTGGTCAAGAGTTGGCCAAGACCTCTATCTCCTTCGGTTATTAGAAGTTTCTTGGGCTTAGTTGGTTACTACAGAAGGTTTGTTGAGGGGCTTTCTTCTATTGCCTGTCCTTTGATGACTTTGACTCTAAAGAAGGCTAAGTTCATATGGTCCGAAGCATGTGATAAGAGCTTTCAAGAATTGAAGTACAGACTTACTTCCACTTTGGTGTTGAGTTTACCGGAAGGGACGAATGGTTTTGTGGTTTATTGTGATGCCTTAAGAATTGGGCTAGGATGTGTTCTTATGAAAAATGGGGAAGTTATTGCCTATGCTTAAAGGCAACTTAAGATTCATGAGAAGAATTATCCTACCCATGACCTTGAATTAGCAGCAGTTGTTTTGCCTTAAAAATTTGGAGGTATTATTTTTATGGTGTGCATGTAGATGTGTTTACCGACCACACGAGTTTGCAATATGTGTTTAATCAAAAGGATTTTAATCTTTGCCAAAAGAGGTAGCTTGAGTTATTGAAGGATTATGATATGAGTGCTCTCTATCACCCCAGTAAGGCTAATGTGGTGAAGGATTTTCTTAGTAGATTGTCTATGGGTAGTGGTCCTCATATTGAGGATAATAGAAAAGAGTTGGTTCGAGATGTTCATAGATTGGCCCGATTGAGTGTTCAGTTAGTAGACTCTACCAAGGGTGGTGTCATGGTTCACAATGGTTCAGAATTGTCTTTTGTGGCGGATGTAAAAGCCAAGCAAGGTCTTGATCCAATATTGGTTGAACTAAGAGAAGCGTTGCTTAAAAAGTACGTAGAGGCTTTCTCCCAAAGGGGAGATGTTGTGCTTAGATATCAGGGCCGTTTGTGTGTTCCTAACGTTGATGACTTGAGGGGACAAAATTTGTCAGAAGCCCATAGTTCTCACTATTCGATTCACCCGGGAGAAACAAAGATGTACCGTGATTTACGAGAGGTCTATTGGTGGAATGAGATGAAGAAGGATATTTTGAGATTCGTGGGTAAATGCCCTAATTGCCAAAAAGTAAAAGTTGAGCATCAAAAATTGGGAGGTTTATATCAAGACATTAGCATTCCTACTTGGAAGTGGGAAGATTTGAACATGGACTTCATTGTTGGTTTGCCTCGCACCCAGCGACAACATGACTCGATTTGGGTTATAGTAGATTGGATGACAAAATCAGCTAATTTTATTCTCTTCAAGGTATCCTATTCGCGGAGGATTATGTGAAGTTGTATTTGAGGGAAATGGTAAATTTGCATTGAGTACCTTTATCCATCATCTCCGATCGTGGTACTCAATTCACTTCTCTATTTTGGAAGTCTTTCCAAAGGGATCTTGGTACTTGTGTTAAGCTTAGTACGACCTTTCATCCCCAAACCGATGGGCAAGCAGAGCGTACTATCAAAACTTTGGAAGACATGTTGAGACCTTTTGTGATCGATTTTAAGGGTAATTTGGATGACCATTTGCCATTGATTGAGTTTTCTTATAACAATAGCTATCACTCGAGTATTGATATGGCTCCATTTGAGGCGTTATATGGTAGGAGGTGTAGATCTCTTATAGGATGGTTTGAGATGGGTGAAGTTTCTCTAAAAGGCCCCGAATTAGTACATGAGGCTATAGAAAAAAGTTCGGCTTATTAGAGAAAGGTTGAAAACAACCCAAAGTCGACAAAATTCATATGCCGATGTTAGAAGGAGAGATCTTGAGTTTGATGTTTATGATTGGGTTTACTTGAAAATTTCACCCATGAAGGGTGTAATGAGGTTTGGTAAGAAGGGGAAGCTTAGTCCCCGTTATGTAGGCCCATATCAGATTTTGAGACGTGTTGGTAAAGTTGCTTATGAACTAGAATTGCCTATCGAGTTGGCATTGGTGCATCTGGTTTACCATGTCTCTACGTTAAATAAATGTGTTGGTGATCCGATATCTCTAGTTCCTTTAGAAGGTTTGGGAGTTAAGGAGAATCTTTCTTATGAGGAAGTTTCGGTTGAGATTTTAGATCGGCAAGTCAAGAAGTTGAGAAATAAATAAGTTGCTTCCATGAAAGTATTATAGAGGAATCATTTAGTTGAGGGTATTACTTGGGAGGCCGAGGCTGATATGATGTCCCAATTTCCTCATATTTTTCCTTCTACTCCTACTCTAGATTGAGGAAATGAGTTCCTTATGGTTTGTTCTTTGTTTTGGAGTCATATGTCTTAAATGTTTCCATGATTTCCTTACTATGCATGATTCATCAAAAGTTTAAATTTTGAGAAGATTAGTCTATTTGATTGATTTCTACATGTTTATGTGCATTTGGTTATGAGTTGCATATAGTCTTTGTGATATGATGATGAGAGCATGCTTTAGCTTGGAGTTGATATCTTCCTCCTCCGATATGTGCATTATGAGAATTGGATTCATGTTGGGCTGCCAGTTCCCATCTTCCTTATGATGTTTTAAGTATGTCCTAGTTTGGAGTCGATATCCCTCCTTGGTTGTGTTCATTTTGATGAAGTTGCATGCATGATTGGTTGCTAGTTTAGAGTCTTTTCCTCTTGTAATTTCTATAATCTCATTCGAGGACGAATGATCCCAAGAGGGAGTTAATGTAAAACCCCAAATTTGAGAAAGGGAAAAGTACCTTTTTTCTGAACCACTGCCTGCGGATAGAACCACGGACCGTAGGAGTGGCACGTGGATTGGTCACCACAGATTCTCAAAAGGGCATGGAACCACGACCTGACCAACAGACGGTCCTTCATACCACTGTCCATGGTTGAGGGTCTGTGGACCATGACCCCAATTTCGACTTACTGACCATGGACAACGATGATGTAGGATGGACCGTCGGTCAGTCCACGGTCCGTCGGTCAGGGTCAGTAGGTCGTGGGTAGGTGGTTAATTTAAGGGTAGTTGGATCTTTTCCTAATTATTTTATCCCTATACTACGTCGTTTTTCCTATGTCTAAGACCCCTTATAAGTGATTTTAACCCCCAATTCTATTCATTCTTTTAAAATTCACAAAAGTAGTTAAGTCTTTCTCTACCAAGGATATTCTCTTTGTAAAAGCTTGAAATAGAAGATTCAAGCTTGGGTTCAAGATCACGCCTTCATTCTCCAATTGCTTTGGGCTTTGATAGTAAGGTATGATTGTTTTCATCCATGGATTCCTTCCATTCATGGAGTTCCTAAATTCTTCTATTTTCAGAGTTAGAAATCCCCAATTGAGTTAGGGTTTTCTTCAATTGCCATGGGTTCTTTTCAATATTGATCTAAATGATTGAATTATGATTTCTTATGCATGAATTGATGAAATACTATGATTTTATGATGATTCCCTCATGAACCCATGTAATCCCCATGTTTTCCAATTATGATGATGGATGTGGGGTTTGAATTGTGAAAGTGGAGATTATGAAATTAAGCATATTCTTATGAGAATCATGTAAATGTTTTAAGGATGCTTTGAGAGTAAAGTATCAATGATGATGATTGTTGTTCTGTTGTTGAAAGGATTTCTCATAAACACATTAAAGCATGATTGTGAAAGATTTTCTCACATAGTAAGGATTCTAAGGTTGAAAGGTGTTCTCACCTAATTAAATCAAAGATAAGGAGCTATCCTAATGAAATCTAGCTTGGATTGGATGCTTGATTGTATCTTTCCATGGGTGACTTATGACTTAGCTTGGATTGGCAAGATGACGTGCCCTTCCATGGATAATAAGAACAAGTAAGAAATGACTATTCCACGGGATTTATGCTTAGCATCGAGAGGATATTGAGATGGAGGTTCTCACGTTAGTAGAGATAAGATTTCTAGTAGCAATTTTCTTATCCCTTACCTATGTGCACCCATAGAATGATTGTCTAAATAGACATTAGCTTGTGGATCCACTTAAGCTAGAAGTTCATGGTCCTAACCTTGGCAAGTAGGACAACCTTTTTTGGTGTGGGAGACACCGAGGGATCATGTTATAGCTCACATGGTCTCTTTGTTGATTAAGGATACTTCCCACAATGATATTGAACTAAGGTTACTTCAAGAAGTATCTCATATGTGTTCAGAGTTTTTAAAAATGTTAGCTTGCATTTACCATATTTTATGAATTATGCATTCTAACTCTTCTTATATCATGTTTTAGCTTGGTCAATTGCATATTATGAAATGTCCCTTTTTAGCATGTTTTAAATGTTTTATGCTTTGTACTAACGCATACTCTTGCCTACATTTTCCCCAAATGTAGGGTCCGATATTTAGAGTTCTTAATTTTGTGGCTAGAGGTTGGCTTGGTTGATATCCTGAGCTTTGGTGAGTCCTCATGCTTCGAGGAAAAATATTCATTGTTCTTAGTTTCCTTCATATTTTCATTTTTGGACATGATGTATGGGCTAGGTCCAATTTCATTCTATTGAACTAGATGGCTAATGAGACAAGTTTTTTAGACTTCAGCTTTCCTTTTATAAAACTTTTGGACTTGAAATATTTTCTTTATCTCTTATGTTATGAATGCTAATTGACTTTTATGGGGTCTCTCGGGATCCTATATGCCATGTTACATCTAAGGTGTACCCTTGGGTCGTGACATTATGACTATGAGGTCAGTCATCGGGTGGCGTGTATGTATAGACTACCGGAAATCGAATGCTTGGATTGAGAAAGACTTATTTCCTATGCCATTTATGGACCAAATGTTTGATAGGCTTGCGGAGCATGGATGATATTACTTTTTAGATGATTATTACGGGTACAACAAAATTTCCATCACACCGGAAGACCAAGAGAAAACTACTTTTACATGTTCTTATGCAACTTTTGCTTTCAAGTGAATACCTTTTGGGTTGTGCAATGCTCCGACAACATTCCAACGATGTATGCTTTTGATTTTCGCAGATATGGTTGAGGACTCAATGTAGGTCCTTATGGATGATTTTTCAGTTGTGGGTGATTCATTTTAAACATGTCTTCAACACATTGGGGAGGTACTATTAAAGTGTGTGGAAACCAATCTTGTCCTAAATTGGGAAAAATGTCATTTCATGGTGAAAGAGGGCATTGTTTCGGGGGACAAAATTTTAGGAGAAGTAATGCAAGTGGATCAAGCTAAAGTAAAAGTCATTGCTAAACTACCCCCATTTATATAAATGTTGTATTCAGCTGTTTAAATGTCATAAATTAATTTACCAACATTTAATTTACATTTGGATCAAATGTCGTTTATTTCAATGTCGGGAAATTTCTGACATTTACCTAAATGTCGTTAAGCATTTATGACATTTATTTTGTGACATTTAGGTAAATGTCAATATGAAATTTATGACATTTATTTTTGACATTTTGATAAATGTCTACAATAATTTTACGACATTCATTTTGCAACATTAAGGTAAATGTTGATAGTAAATATATGACATTTAGTTTGTGACATTGAGAGAAACGTCAATTAGGAATTTACGACATTTATTTTCTGCATTTCGGTAAATGTGGATAAGAAATCTCTGACATTTACTAAACATCACTTTAAATTTCTAACATTTAGATTAATGTTGATAAAAGTTTCTTTACGACATTTACTTTGGGCTAATATAAAATGTCACAATAAATTTTTGACATTTTAACCAATGTCAGCAAATAAAATGTTAAATGTCGCAAAATTTAGTGACATTTATATAATATTTTGCAAATTTCTTTAATTTTTTCTTTATTTAGATTAATAGCAGCACCAAATTTTTTAAAATATCAATATTAAAGCTCTCTATAATTTTTATTCTGACACAAACATAAATTATACATAAATTTTAATAATATAATCAAATAGCAAAGTAGCAATATAATAAGTGTCCAGTAAAAGTTAAATGATCT
>JAJOOS010029691.1:0-18652 GCA_029582725.1 Solanum chiquidenum | reverse complement strand
AAATATGGTTCATGCCGAATTATGGACGTGAACGACTCAATGCAAGGTTTTCAATAACCATAGATAGAACTCAATACTTGGAACTCAAGAACTTCAATAATACTACTCACTTCAAGAATGCTCAACTTAGAGGGTTCATGCGGAATTATGAGCATGAACTACTCAACTCAAGGACTCAAAGATACTTCTCATTTCAAGACTGCTCGACTTATAAGGTTCATGAGGAATTATGGACATGAATAACCTAACTCAAGGACTTCATGGGTAACATGTAATAGTCCCATGATTAGGAATGTAATCTCAAAGGGTTTAGAAACTCAATACTTAAGACTTAGGACATAGAGATATTACTCCTTTCATAGATACTCAACTTATGGAGTTCATGCGGAATTTATGGGCATGAACGACTTGACTCGTAGGTCTACATAAAATTTTGGAACTCATAATACAACTCTTCTCATTCTCATACTTACTTCCTCAAAATTTAGTTCAAATCAATAGTTGATCTCAAAGGATTCACAATTGAACTCAAAGACTTTCTTGAACTCTACTCTTAACTCTCTCTTGAATGTGAATTATGAATTCAAGAGTTATGGTTCATGATATGAAAGATCTCGCAATGACAAATTAGACTCATGAATATATTCTCCTCCCTCTCATTCTCACTTATTCGAGTATTGAAACAAGTTACTAGAAATTGTAGAAAACTTCTCAAAAAGACTCAAAGGGATTTTCTCAAAAAGACTCAAAGGGATTTTCTCAAAATGTTCAAATGAACTCTCAAAACTTAACTCTACCGTGAATTTGAATTATGATTTCAAGGTTATGGTCATGTTATGAATGATTTTGAGGTGTTTAGAAGTACCTTAGAGTAGTTAGAATCAAAAAAGAGTGAAGGTGCACTTTAAAAGAACTCAAACGGGGCAACCGACGATAAACTGGATGGGGCAGGCGACCCTGGCGCTATGGGTGGCGCGGGGCGGCAGCCCCTAAACTTCAGAGGAGGGTTTGGGGTGCTCTGGCTGGCGCATCGCGCCAGGCCCCAACCCAGAAAATCGATGAATGTTTCTTGCTCGTTTTCTCACCCTAACTCGCCTAGAATCAAACGGTTTCTTCCCCAATCACTTGGATTTGATTACTTTACATTAGTACACTCTAATATACTCAATACATCCCATAAAACACTCACTTTGATCTCAAGAAATCATCCAAAACACAACACAACAAGATTTAGAAAGAACTTCAAGAACGCCTATCAAGAACTCATCAAGAACTCTAATCTTTCAACTTCAAGAATGAGATTTGCGTTGAAAATAACATGTTTGACGTGTGGGTGAACAAACCCAACACTATGGAAGCTTACATACCTCTTAGGGATTAAACCCATGGTAAAAATCCGCTACAACACGCAAGAATCTCTACGAACGCTTGATCTTCTCCTCTTTTCTCCTTTTTTCTCTTCTTTTCTCTTCTTGAACTCTCAACTAAAACCCTAGGTGTATTTTAGAATTATAAAACTGAACCTAATCATATTAGACCCCTAAAATATTACTAAAAACGAATTAAATCTGATTTGATAAGGAAAAGACCAAAATACCCCATACCATTTTCGGCTAACCTTCCTTAACTGGACAGCCTAACTTCAAAAGTTCATATCTCACTCATCCGACCTCGAAACTTAGCAAACTCAGTGGAGCTGGAAAGATAATTCAAAGATATTCGCTACGGTATCTTATAGAACACCTAAATCATCCTGAGATAGGAGTTATGATCATTTCAAGTCAACCCAAAACTCATATTTAGCTTAACTTGCAAAATTTCAGATTTTGCTATTTCCAATGTAGTTCTTTTTCGAACTCAAGGTGCTAAATCTAGTGAACTTAACACTTAAGAAATTTTAATTCCTCGGTAAAATCCTACTCACAACGAAGGATGATTTAAGTCTTAGCTCAAAAAAATTGTGGGGTGTTACATAATCAAGTCAAAATGCCAAGTGTAAAGATAATACATAGTTTTTTGGAAAAAATAAAGTAATAACATATATGAAAGTTTCTTAAATTTTAAAATTGAAATATTGTCTCTTGAGTTGAAAATACAATTTTCACTTTGGCCAAATGGACCTAAAGTAAAGGAAAGTGTAGAAGACAACTTATATTCAAAAATAGTTTTGATCTCAAAATAAAATATTTTTTGAACCTAATCAAATGTAGTAGTATATTTAAAATGTACCAGTCATTCTAGGGAAATCATTTGAATTTACAAACACAGTTAAAAAAAACATCTTTGATTAGTTTAGACTCATGAATGGTTAAAATAGATCGTAGGTAATTAAAATCATTTCTTGTCCTTTATCTATTAAACATGACTCTAGGGAGCAAGTTGATTTTTATTGAAGTTATTAAACCTGAAGTGATTCACTAATTAAGTATTCAAATAGAGATTTAAATATGTCTAGATTCTAAAACTTAGAGCAACTAAACAACTAGAACATTCACAACAGTAAGTAGTAGACTAGATAAGACATAATTGCGTCAATTTTGTTTTCCATATATGTCTCCGGAAATATAAAATCAAATAAGATGTTGAATCAGAAAAATGTATATGGTAGATTTCATGTTAGAGATTTGAAAGATAAAACTTCTTGAAGAAGAAAGTGAACAAATGATCAAGATGGTCATAATAATGAGGCAATTTCTTTAGAACGAGGACCATGACATAACACTTCATAAAACCTTGGCAAAGGTTCAGGTACCTGAAAATGTGACAAATAAAGAGAGTTTGATAAGTTATGTCACATTAGAATCGATATCAAATAACCGTCGATGATATCTTGAATATAATGTAGCGCTCAAAATTATAAATGGTGATGAGGATCTTGATATTATATCTATCGAGAGTTGACAAATAAATGATTGACCAAAAGAAAATAAAATTCAAGTATATTTTATTTCATTTGGAAAGTGATGTTTGTTAAAGAGTGATTCAAAACGATTGAATGAATTGGGACATGGGTAGTTTAGTAGAACTAGTCTTTTGGTCTTTGTTAAGTAGTTTCCTATATTTACTCAAGTTCTATTAATATTGTTGATTAAGTGTCATACTAGGTTACAGGACCTATATTTTAGGATTAGTTATTTATCTCTTAGCCTATATATCATGTGGGCATATTTTGTTATTCTAAACTTTCAGTTAATCCGAAATTAAAAGTAGTCACAGTTTTCCTTTCTCTTTTTTATTATTTCCAGATTTCTCTGAACTCCTTCTCCAACAAATTTGGCATCAGAGCCATGGCAAGTAGCAATAGTGCATTGAGTGTGGCACAACCACTCATTCCTGTCTTCAAGGGAGAAAGCTATGAATTTTGGAGTATCGGTATGAAAACTATACTCAAGTCTCATGATCTTTGGGACTTGGTAGAAAGTGGATTTGCAGATCCCGATGAAGGAAATAGACAACGAAACAACAAGAAAAAAGATGTTAAGGCGCTGGTGTTTATCCAGCAAGCCGTCCATGATAGCGTTTTTTCACAGATAGCAACAACAACCACATCCAAACAAGCCTGGACGATTCTCAAGAAAGAGTTTCAAGGCGATTCAAAGGTCATTGTGGTGAGACTGCAATCACTTCGGCATGATTTTGAAACCTTGATGATAAAAAGTGGAGATTTCAATGCTGATTTTTCTTCAAAACCAACGACAATTGGCAGTTAAATGCGGTCCTACAGAGAGAAGGTAACTGATCAGACCATTGTGAAAAAGGTATTGCGAAGCCTAGATCCAAAATCTGATCACGTAGTTACTGCGATAGAAGAATCCAAGGATCTATCCGTCTTTTCCTTTGATGAACTTATGGGATCTCTTCAAGCTCATAAAGCGAGAATTAATCGATCCACACAAAAGAATGAAGAGAAGGCATTCCAAGTTAAAGATTCAACCATCAAATATGGAGAAAATAATGGTCCAGCAAGCAGAGGTCGAGGAAGACGAGGCTTTCGCGGTGGTCGAGGTCGTGGTAATGGAAGGGGCAGAGGAAGGAATGATGGACACAGGCAGTCCAATGAGCAAGGTAACACAAAAGATGGCATACAATGTCATTACTATCAGCGCTACGGACATATAAGGGTTGATTGCTAGTATAAAGATCAGAAAATAAATTTTGCAGCAACAGAAAAGGAGGAAGAGAATTATCTTTTTATGGCTTGCACTGATACAGACCATAAGTCAAATGATTTATGGTTTGTAGACAGTGGTTGTTCAAATCATATGACAGGTGTCAAATCTTTGCTCCATGAGCTTGACAAGAAGCAAAATAAAAAGGTGCAGCTTGGCAACACAAAAGAGTTACTGGTTGAAGGAAAGACATGGTGAGCATTGGCACTAATCAAGACAAAGTAAACATGATAGATAATGTTCAATTTGTACCTGATTTAGGATATAATTTTTTGAGTGTTGGGCAACTAATGACCAGTGGATATTTTCTTTGGTTTGATGATGATGCTTGAGTCATTACAAGTAAGAAGTCTGGCAAAAAGGTTCATATCACCATGACGCCAAATAAGATGTTTCCGTGGATGTTTTTTATATGGAAAATTTTGCCCTTGTTGCAAGTGCAAAGGATGACTCAAAGTTGTGGCAATTGAAGTATGACCATCTCAACATAAACGACCTTAAATTGCTAGGTGATAAAGGTATGGTTCTTGGACTACCAAAAATTAGTTCTCTTGATTTATGTGAAGGGTTCATTTATGGGAAACAAACCAGGAAATCTTTTCCTGTTAGTAAAGAATGGAGAGCTTCTAAATGTTTCGAATTAATACATGCTGACTTATGTGGTCCTATGCAAACTAAGTCCTTAGGTGGAAGTCGTTATTTCTTGTTGTTTACTGACGATTATAGTCGCATGAGTTGGGTGTATTTTCAGGAAAACAAGTCACAAACTTTTGAAAAGTTTCAGGTGTTTAAAGCTTTGGTAGAGAACCAAAGTAGCTGCAGTATCATTGTTCTTCGCATAGATAGAGGAGGAGAGTTTGTGTCCAACGAATTCAATTTGTTTTGTGAAAAAGATGGCATCCATAGGGAGTTAACAACTCCTTATACCCTAGAGAAAAATAGTGTCGCTGAACGGAAGAACCGGATTGTGGTGGAGATGGCAAGGAGCATGTTGCAAGCAAAGGAACTTGCAAATCAGTTCTGGGCAGAAGTTGTGGCATCATCTGCTTACTTGTTGAATCTTTCACAAACAAAAGTTGTGATGATAAAACTCCTTATGAAGCTTGGCATTGTAGGAAACCAAATGTAAGTCATTTACGGATTTTTAGGTGTGTTGCTTATGCTTTGGTAAGTTCACAAGCTCGTTAAAAGCTTGATGAAAAATCTGAAAAATGCATTTTTGTTGGCTATTATACTCACTCCAAAGCATATAGATTGTATAACCCTTGTAATGTCAAGATCTCTGTTAGAAGAGATGTAATATTTGATGAAAATGCAAGTTGGTAATGGAGTGAAAAGCTGGTGCGACAAGAGAATCTTATGCCTCTTGGAATCACTGAAGATGAAGGAAAAGAGTCAACCCCTTCAAGTACACTTTCAAGTTCTTCTGTGGTGTCATGAATCTCGCCAATTGCAGCAACTCATGAAGAGTCTTCTGAGATTATTCCATTAAGAAGATCAACAAGGCTTAAAAATCCAAATCCCAAGTATGCTAATAACATTTATACGTCTTGTCAGTTTGCTCTTATTGTTTTAGATCCCATGAATTATGAAGAAGTTGCTGAAAAAGAAGAATGGAAGAAAGCAATGGTGGAAGAAATGAAATCCATCGAAAAGAATGGACCATGGAAAATGATGGACATGCCAAGCGGAAAAAATGCAATTGGCTTGAAGTGGGTGTTCAAAACAAAGTTTGCAGTTGATGGTTGCCTACAAAAGCACAAAGCTCATCTTGTGGCAAAAGGGTATGCACAACAATATGGTGTTGATTTTGACGAAACATTTTCTCCAGTATCTCGATTTGAGACAGTGAGGTTGGTTCTAGCATTGGATGCACAGTTGCAATGGGCAGTTTATCAATTTGATGTCAAGTGGGCATTCCTCAATGAAGACTTACAAAAAGAAGTCTATGTCACACAACCCAAAGGTTTCACAAAGGAAGGTGATGAAACAAAGGTGTACAAGCTAAAAAAGGCGTTGTATGGCTTGAACCAAGCCACTCGAGCGTGGTATAGCAAGATTGATGGATACTTCCACAAAAATGGATACAGAAGAAGTGAAAATGAACCCACCTTATATGTGAAGAAGGAAGGTAATGATTTCATTATTGTATGCCTTTATGTTGATGATATCATTTACACTAGTTCTTCACGTTCTCTTCTGGAAGAGCTCAAATCTCAAATGATGAATGTGTTTGAGATGTCAGATATGGGTTTATTATATTACTTTCTTGGCCTTCAAGTCCATCAAACTGAAGAGGGAATATTTCTTTCACAAAGGAAATATGCTAGAGACCTACTCAATAAATTTGGCATGTTTAATTGCAAGCCTGCGGCTACTCCAACGAATATCAGTGAGAAATTGCAGCAGGTAAATGAAGAAGAATTGATAGATACAAGGAGATTTGGAAGCTTGGTTGGAGGTCTAATATATTTGACGCATACTAGACCCGATATTGCATATCATGTTGGTGTTATTTCTAGGTTTATGCAACAACCTTCAAAGGTACATTATGGGACATCAAAGAGAGTCTTGCGGTACATTGCTGGAACTTTGGATTTTGATATTTGGTACTCCAAAACTGATAATTTTAGATTGTGCGGGTACACATATAGTGATTGGGCAAGTTCATTGGACGATAAACGGAGTGTTTCAACGAATGTTTTCACTCTAGGTTCAAGTGTGGTGACTTGGAGTCCAAATAAGCAAGCTACAACATCATTGTCAACTTCGGAAGTTGAGCACACTGCAACAACTTCAGCAGCTTGTCAAGTTGTTTGGCTAAGGAGAGTGTTAGTTAATCTTCAACAGGAGCAGAGAGAACTAACAACGATATTTTGCAACAATAAAGCAATTATATCCATGACAAAGAATCCAACATTCCACAGCAGGACAAAACATATTGATATTCGTTATCATTTTATCCGTGATTTGGTAGCAAAGGAGGAAATATTGTTGGAAAATTGCAGCACAAAAGAGCAGTTGGCTGATGTATTGACGAAGGCTTTATCGAAGGAGAAATTCTGCTATTTCAGAGGATTGTTTGGTGTCTGTAGTTTTGAATCAAGAGGGAATGTTAAAGAGTGATTCAAAACGATTAAATGAATTGGGACATGGGTAGTTTAGTAGAACTAGTATTTTGGTCTTTGTTAAGTAATTTCCTATATTTACTCAAGTTCTATTAGTGTTGCTGATTAAGTGTCATAGTGGGTTATAGGACCTATATTTTAGGATTAGTTATTTATCTCTTAGCCTATATATCATGTGGGCATATTTTGTTATTCTAAACTTTCAGTTAATCAGAAATTAAAAGTAGTCGCAGTTTTCCTTTCTTTTTTTATTATTTTCAGATTTCTCTGTACTCTTTCTCCAACAATGTTCAGGACTTATTTCGTCCATATACCAAGATATAATGTCAGTGGGGTACAAATGAATTATGGTGCGAAGTAAAATCATAAATTATAAAGTACGGCTTGTGCTTTGAAAAATAAAAACATTTCGCAGAAGTCCTGACATTATTTTATGGAGATGTATACTCCTAAGGTGGATGCAATGAGGTTTCTATCAGTCTGACAACATATGAAAAACTTGAATACGCATGATAAATGATTATCATGTCTAGCTATAGACAGTAAATATTATATGAAAATTGAAGGATTTAAAAGGTTATAAAGCGATTCCATTGAATAGTACCCCAATGGTTGTAATATCGCATGACATAAAGATCAATTTCGATCTCATTAAAATGGTTAGAAAGTACCATGTCATAGTGCAATTGGTTCACTTATGTATCTTGCTATTATTATTCATGGTAAATAAAAAATGAGAATTTTTAAGTTAATTTTTTTTCTAATTATAATGAGGTGACATTTTTTTTAGGATGAACTAAAAAAGAAAGAGTATCATGAAAAGGAGAGAGTATTTATTTTTAGGTCATTCATTTTTAAAGAAATGGGGTAATTAATTTCAGATGAAAAAGTTGGTGAGAGCGTATTTTCAAGAGGCGAAATGGTATCATGGGAACACAATCCCAAGAATTCAGGAGGAGTATATGAAGAATGGAAAGTAGCACTATAATTTTATTAGTATGCATGCAAAATATAAGATCACTCTTAGCGGTGGAGATATTAGAGTGATCAAATATTGATATAAATTATTATTCTTATAATCAATTGTGTCAAAATTTATTGATCATGAAATTACAGGAAATTATGAAGTTTGATCTCGCGAAAGTTATATATTTTCATTTGGAAATATTGTTATTGAAATTGTTCGCCAATGCTCGATTGTTGCTGCTAATAAATTAAACGAGCAATTTGTCTACGTCGACAAGATCACAAATTGAGTGATTGTCAAACATATATTTGATTGAGATCATTAAACATATCCAGAGAATATGTGGCCTTCCTTTGAAAAGAGATATTCCAACAACATAATATGAAGACAATGTCTCGTGTGCTCAACTAAGAGAAGGATACATCAAAGAAGACTGAGAAAAATATATTTCATCAAAGTTCATCTTTTTATTCATGACCTTCAAAAGAAGGATGTAGAAGATGATCAACACTCGTATTCACCAAGGCATTATCAACTTCAACCTTTGAGAAGTCGAGATATAAGATTGAAATGTGTCATCTTCAAGCTTTTAAGTAATGTCTTAATCAGGGAGAGTATAATACGTGCTGCACTCTTTTTTTCTTAATCAAGATTTTCTCCCATTGGGTTTTCGTAGTAAGGTTTTTAATGAGGCAGCTCTTAATGCGTATTATAAGATATTTGTACTCTTTTTCCTTCACTAAGATTTTTTTCCATTGGGTTTTTCTTGGTAAAGTTTTAACGAGGCACACTATCTATTAAGACATAGATATCCAAGGAGGAGTGTTGTAAAATGGATGTCCACATACATATATTTTGTGGTAACATATATGTACACACTATACACTATGTGTAAGATGAATATACACACAAAAAACAAAGTATTGTAACCTAACCATATGATATACTTGGTGCTCAAAGTGTATACATGGCAAGAAGATATCCATGTATCACACTTGGTGCCCAAGTATATACAACTATATATACCCCTCTTCTTGTAACAAAGTAAGAAACATAAGGCAAGACTAAGTAAAAAGAAAATCATTCAATAATAGAGAAAAGCTTCTACTACCATTTTGTATCTCTCTTTCTCTCTTTTTCTTCTTGTCATTTTATTTACTACACATGCTTCATTTTATAACAGAAAACAAGTATTTGGAGTTTTTTAAATTTTGGAATATTCTGATAAAATTTGGGAGGAGAATTGTAACAGTTCATGTCCAAACATGATTACCCATTGCCAAATATCCAGAGTTTTCATACATATAAGTGTCAAAATTCAGGCATATATTGAGATAAACAAATTTCTTCTCCACAATCAACAATGTCGCAAGGAAAAAAGTAAATCAAATATATTCTGGAGGATAAATTTGGCAGCAGAAACAGGTTCTTACACCTTTTTACAGTTCTGAAATTGGTAATGTTAAGAGATGTGTACAATGTGTTTGATGAAAGTCCCGATTGAACTATTACTAATTTGGTTATAATGAAACCAGCTAGTTGAGTTACTTTGATTTGCTCATTATTATTGAACATTGCTTTCATATAGTGAGTTAGTATCATTATTTGGTCGACGACACTATACAAATTCAATTTAGATTACTCTACGATCATTTAGGTATGTCATACAATGAACTTTACTTGTGTATATGTAATATTCTAAAACCTAATTTTTGTCTCACTGAAACTTATGTGTTGTATTCAATATAGACACAAAATTAACTTTTGTATCATTAAAGTCATTGAACAATGTGTTAGTTGCCCAGAAAATGTTTTACTTCATTAAAGTGTGACAAGGACCTGGTCCTGTAGTGTGTGGTGGACTCGTATAAACTAACAAACATAACTAAAATAGAAACAAGATGTCCAATAGAATCATAATCATAATATAGGAGGAAACGTTATTAGTATAAATGGGGAACCATAAAAGTGGTCATAATATGCTGGAAGAAAGAGAGGAAGACCAAGCAAACAACTCATCAGTATATAGGATAACATATTGCATGGTAGAAATGTGGCTTTGTAAATTTGATAGGACTAGGAGAATAACAGATGGTCTTTTGGCAGGTGTCATTTTCTGCTCTTCGCAAGGACGTTGCCAATGTTCTGAATTTCATGGAGAGAATAGAGAATGAAGAAGATCAAAAGGCTGTTGATGTGGATCTAATTGAAAAGCTGAAATTGAAGCTGACATTTATTTGTACATATGTCCAGCTTTCTTGTTCCGATTTGGAGCAGTTTAAAGATATAATGACTAGAAAAACATAAGTGGTTGAGAATCTGCTTCAACCAATTTTGGATGATGATGGCAACAACTTCGGGTGTAAATATGTCCTTACTAGCCTCGCCGGTAATATGGATGACTGTATCAGCTCGCATCATCGTTATATATCAGATGCCATCATGATGGATGAGCAATTGGACTTCTTCCTCTTGAATCTCTATCATCTATCCAAGCATCGTGCTGAAAAGATGTTTCCTGCAGTGACTCAATATGAGGTTTTTTAGAATATATGTGGCAATGTAAGAGATTTCCATGGTTTGATAGTGAATGGTTGCATTAAGCATGAGATGGTTGAGAATGTCATGCCTCTGTTTCAACTGATGGCTGAGAGAGTAGGACACTTCCTTTGGGAGGATCAGACTGATGAAGACTCTCAACTCTCCGAGCTAGATAATATTGATGAAGACTCTCAACTCTCTGAGCTAGATAAGGATGATGAGACTGATGAAGACTCTCAACTCTCCGAGCTAGATGAGGATAATCAGACTGATGAAGACTCTCAACTCTCCGAGCTAGATGAGGATGATCAGACTGATGAAAATGCTCAACTTTCCGAGCTAGATGAGGATGATCAGAATGATAGACACTCTCGACTCTTCAAGCTAGCACATCTACTCTTGAAGATCGTTCCAACTAAACTGGAGGTTATGCACATATGTTATACAAATTTAAAAGCTTCAACTTCAGCAGAAGTTGGACGCTTTATTAAGCAGCTTCTAGAAACCTCTCCAGATATTCTTAGGGAATGTCTAATTCATCTGCAAGAGCACGTGGTAACTGTTATTACCGCTAGAACTTCAGGGGCTCGAAACATTCACGTCACAATGGAATTCCTACTAATTATTCTTACTGATGTGCCCACAGACTTTATTCATCATGACAAATTATTTGATTTCCTGGCACGTGTTGGAGTACTTACCAGGGAGGTATTAACTTTTGTTCGTGGCTTAGAAGAGAAACCAATGAAGAAAGAGAGTACCGATGAGACAAACTGTGCCACTCTAAACTTGCAGGAAAATATTGAACTCCTCAAGGAAGATCTCAAACATGTTTATCTGAAAGCCCCCGACTCATCTCAATGTTGTTTCCTCATAAGTGATGGACCACTCTTCATGCATCTGCTACACATACACTTAAATGATTTGCTAGATTCCAATGCTCATGCAATTGCTTTGATAAAAGAAGAAATTGGGTCTGTGAAAGAAGACCTAGAATCAATAAGATCTTTTTTCGTGAATACTGAGTAAAACAGGTATAAAGATGCATATGAGGCAAAAGATGTCATTGATTCTATTATTGTTCGAAATAATGGTCTCTTACATCTTATTTTCTCTCTTACCATTACCATAAAAAAGATCAAGCTTATCAAAGAAGACATCTCCAATTTACCTGAGAAGATTCCCAAGAACAAAAACTTAATTGTTGTAAACACTCCCAAGAATCAAGTTGAAAGCAAGACATTGACAACTGGTAAAATAATTGTAGGTTTTGAGGAGGAGACAAACTTTATAATTCAAAGGCTCACCAGTGGACCGGTAGATCTAGATGTCATTTCGATCACTGGTATGTCGGGTTCAAGTAAAACTACTTTGGCTTACAAAGTATACAATGATAAATCAGTTTCTAGTCATTTCGACCTTCGCGCATGGTGCACAGTCGACCAAGAATATGACGAGAAGAAGTTGTTGGATACAATTTTTAATCAAGTTAGTGACTCGAATTCAAAATTGAGTGAGAATATTGATGTTGCTGATAAGCTACGGAAACAACTGTATGGAAAAAGGTAACTTATTGTCTTAGATGACTTGTGGGATACCGCAACATGGGATGAGTTAACAAGACCTTTTCCAGAAGTTGAGAAAAGAAGTAGAACTATTTTGACAACTCGAAAAACGGAAGTGGCTTTGCATGGAAAACGTTACATTGATCCTCTTAACCTTCAATTGCTAAGATTAGAAGAAAGTTGGGAATTATTGGAGAAAAGAGCATTTGGAAAAGAGAGTTGCCCTGATGACTATTTGACGTTGGTAAAAAAAGTAGCCCAAAATTGTAAAGGACTTCCTTTGGTGGCAGGGGCGGATCTACGTGGACAGGTGGGGGTGCCACGACACCCAGTGATCTCAAAAAAAATGTTGTATATATATGTATATATGTAAAATAATTAAATATATATTAACTTTGCCACCCAGTAAATGAAATTTTGAATAGTCCAATTGGCGAATGGAACAACCTGACACACAGTCAATGCGGGTTCGAACTTCGATGCAAGCACCTATTTTTTGCTTGCTTTTTTTTTTCTTTTCTTTTCTTTTCTGTTTTTTCTTTTTCATTAATCCTTTTTTTCTTTTCTTTTCTCTTTTGTCTTTTTCATTAAGGTGTAAAGGGCTTTAAAAAAAAATTCTCCATTCATTCTTATTTATTTACTATTTTTTTTTTACTTTCTTTTTCACTAATTATTAATCACTTGATATGAGTGTTACGTGTTTATTCTTTATCAATTAATGAGTACTTCATTATGAACGTCAAATAAATATTATTAAGAATTCATTTAAATAGTAGTTTTTTAAAAATATAAGTTTTAAAAATAATGAATATTATTATTAGAGTTTTTTTTTTAATTTAAAGGTTCTTTCGATCTTCACCGACGTTCTTGCTAAGTAAGATGATTAGGCTGAAATTACAATTTTTATTCTTTCCCTACTATATATCTCTGACAACACATAAAGTCAATGAAATATGAACATATTAAGTTAATACTATTAGATGGTTTATACAAGCTCAAATTTTAATGTGAATTTTTTTTTCCCTCAAAGTTTCAGCGAATAAGACATCTAATTCCAAAAAGGAAATAAAAACTGAATTGTTTAGTTATTTCTAATCTCAGAACATCTAAAAGAAAATATTACTAACATGCATATTTGATCGATTTGTTTATAAAAATAAAAAAAGATTAATAATTCGAATTGTAACCCAAAATTAAAGAAACCGATCTCTTTATCTTACTTGAACGATGTGGCACCCACGACCTCCAAATCCTAGACCCGCCTCTGTTTGGTGGTTGATCTGATTGCAGGAGTCATAGCAAGGAAGGAAAAGAAAAAAATTGTATGGCTTGACGTTCAAAATAATTTTAGTTCCTTTATTTTGAACAGTGAAGTGGAAGTGATGAAGCATATAGAATTAAGTTATGAACATTTACCAGATCACCTCAAGCCATGCTTTCTTTACCTTGCAAGTTTTCTGAAGGACACTGCAACGATAATCTCTGTGGTGAAAGTTGTATAGCGTGCTGAAGGACTAGTGGAACAGACAGAGATGAAGAGTGTGGAAGAAGTGATGAAGGTTTGTTTGGATAAGTTAATTTCCAGTAGCTCGGTAATTCTTTTCAATGAAATAGGTGATCACCCGACTTGTCAACTTCATGATCTTGTGCATGACTTTTGTTTGATAAAAGCAAGGAAGGAAAAGTTCTTTGATCGGATAAGTTCAAGTGCTCCACCTTCTTCTTCAGATTTGATGCCACGTATAGTGATCACTGATTGTAAGAGCAAGTTCTTTGGGCTTAACAAGTCTGTCCTGTTCGGTTCAAATAAGAAAAGGCATTCTGGTAAACACCTTTATTCTTTGAGGATAATTGGAAACAAGCTGGACGATACATGTCACCTAAGACACTTGAGGCTACTTAGAGTGTTGAGCTATTATAACCCTTTTGTCACGGTGAATGATTCTATGCTGAATGAAATATGCATGTAAAATCTTAAGCATTGGGACAAAAGTTAAATCTCTGCCTTTGTCTTTCTCAAACTTTTGGAATCTAGAAATCCTGTTGGTGTATAACGAAGGATCGACGTTGGTACTATTACCGAGAATACGGGATCTTGTAAAGTTGCGAATGGTGTATGTAAGTATTTGTTCTTTCTTTGATATGGATGCATATGGATCAATACTGATGGCAGAGGACACAAAGTTAGACAACTTGACATGTTTAGCACATCTCGTGCTTTCCTATTTGAAAGATAACAGAGGATATATTCAAAACGCTTCCCAATCTTCAAGTGCTTGGATTTGATCTCAAGGAATCATGGGATTATTCAACAGAGAAATTTTGGTTCCCGAAATTGGATTGCCTAACTGAACTAGAAGAGCTCACAGTACGTTTTAAAAGTTCAAACACAAATGACAGTGGGCCCTCTGTAGTGAAAAATGGGCCATGGGATTTTCACTTTCCTTCAAATTTGAAAAACATGCAGTTGTACTGCTTTCCCCTGACATTCGATTCACTATCAACATTAGTGAGACTGTCCAACCTTGAAGAGTTGTCCCTTTATAGTACAATCATTCAGGGGGGAAAATGGAACATGGGGGAGGAAGACACCTTTGAGAATCTCAAATGTTTGAAGTTGGATGAAGTGACTCTTGCCAAGTGGGAGGTTGGAGAGGAATCCTTTCCCGCGCTTGAGAAATTAGAGCTGCAGAGATGTTGTATGCTTGAGAAGATTCCGCCTAGTTTCGGGGATATTTGTTCATTGAAAATTATCCAACTTCTTGCCAGCCCTAAATTTGTAGATTCTGCTAGGAAGATTAAGGAATATGTTGATGAAGTGATGGGAGGGGACGAGCTTCAGGTCGTTGGTTGGAACAATATGCCGTTATTTTAAGTATTTCTTAAGCATTATGTGTGAACATGTTGTCTCCATTCTTTTGCTGTCCTGATTCTTGTTAAAAGATGTCTACAATGTATTTGATGAAAGCCTCAACTGATATGTCTATGAAGTGTGAATACTAAAGTAGAAATATGCCTGCAGCTCATGATTTTTATAATCAAGTTTAACTATATTTGAGAAAATATATTTGAGAAAATATATTTGAAACATACATGAGATTATATTATGTCTCGACAATATACATCTGCCCCTGACCTATATCTATATTCTTCTTATCTTATAAACTACTCTTCTTCTTTTTTTGTGTGTAAATTAGCATTGTGTGATAACGTTTTGTAAGCACCATTTGATGTTTGACCTTGATCAATATCTCGAAAATGACTTTTTATATGTCTGATTATATCTGCATAATTGTTTCCTTCTATGACCTTCATAAAGTTTTAAGCACATTTTATACATCAGACCCTTTGGTATTAACTATTGGGAATTGAAGTACAATCATGGAAAGAAGAAATGAAAATGAAAGAGAAAGATAGGAGGAAGAAAACGGTACGTCATGCATATAAAAACTTATATTGGCCTTAAGATACAAAATGTGATACATATGTTTAAAGAATTGTTATTCGAAAGTTCATAATCTGAAATGTGCAAGAGCCACAAGCTACAGAAGTATTGAATTTGTCATGAATATCAACATTCTTCATCCTAGTTAATTATTTTCTAATTTTGGATAGACTCTCATTTAAATCACTAATATTCTTCTAACCATGGCTTCTTTTCTGAAGGTGGCAACTTTAAGTCCATTAAGTATAGGATTGATGAGCTTTGGTAGACAAATTCGAAAAAATATACTTAATGAGGTGAAGTTTGAGCAGTCACCAGATGGTGGTTCCAACTCTAAGGTGACAAGCACAAACTATCCCGGAGGGTGATTTCAAGCTCAATGAAGAAAGCATATGGTTAGTGTTCCGAGAAATGCTATCTGTCTTTTGTTGTGTTTTTTTGGAAGTGTTGCCTCATCAGTGACTTTGATCAATAAATGATCATCTTAATCTTTTGTTTTCCCTAGTTTCTGTCTCCTATTTCCTTTGGGATAAATTTATCTTATGTTTCATAATGTGGACTAAACATGTTGGAGTCTTGATGTTGAATACATATATATAACTATTATGGTTAATTCATGTTGTTCCGATAGCTGTGAAACAACGGACAAGAATCTCATTAAAAATCTAATGCACCAAGGTTCGGACAGGGATGAAGAATCTGTTGTTTGGAATTATTCAAGTGTGGCTAGAGCAGCCAGGATGTATCACTCGGATATCTACCTAAATCATCCGAGAGGAATCCACTACCAGTTTTACGTCAAGCAATACATGGAGTAACTCCCGATAGAACAGTAAAATCAAGATGTGTAGGTGTATCGACTCTAAAAGATTTGATATTGCTCCAAGACCCCTTTCTGTGAGGCAAGTTGCCAAGACCATGTGTAACTCAATGTATTAAATTGATTTGCAAAACAAAGAGCAAGATCATCAAGTTACTTTCAAGCAATAAGATTTGATACCATTTCTTATTTCAAATAATAGTAGCATGTAGTGTGACTACAATTGTATCAAATTTGATTTATTTTTTTCTCTTTCTTGTTCGTATATAACTTACTAATCTTTGGGTACGTGCGCTGTGCGTGTATCCAAGAAAGGACTGATTCAATATTATAGTTTCCGAGACTTTCAATATTGAGCATAAATCTATGTGTAAAAAATACTAAATTGCAACAAATAGTCAACATGAACCATGAGTCATTTAGTACAAAATTGAACACATAAAATATGATTTTAAGACATTAATAATAGTATCAACAGTGAGAAAAATATATTAAATAAAATAGTGGCAGACTTAAGATTTTCACTAAAGGGATTCAAAATATGAAGAATTAAACACACGAAGGTTCAACCTCTACTATATATACATAAAAAAAACACTTTAAATCAAATGTATAAATATTGTAATTTTCAGTCAGAGAGTTTGAATGAACCCTCTTTGCCTTACTTGACTCCCTCGATAAAACAGATGGGTCAAGAATGATCCTTTCAACTTCATCTCATATCAATTTCCGATAAGATTTTGTAAAAGAATTACATAGACTGGTGATAGATTTATAGTCCCTATATGAAGAGAAATATAATGACATAAAATATGCAAATTTTTAATCGGGGAAATATTTTTAAGTATGTGGAAGAAATAGAAATAGTTGATTAAAAGAGAAGCTCAAGAACATCAACAATATGATTCACCTGTGTTGTTCGCGTGAGAGGAGAACGTGGATGACCATGCTCAACCTATTAACCACTTCATCAAATTCTCCAATTTATAATGAATAATATTCATAACTATCAAAGTATATTTTTGTACATTTATCTAGCGAGAAGATATTAATTCCTCCACATCATCAATTAGCAACCAAGACTATTTCTTTTGTAAATTGTAGTTAGGTACATGTAATTGAAACTGTTTATAATTAATTTGTGGATGTTTAGAGTTCCAAAAGAAATTCAACGTAACAAATGTAAAGAGCACTCCTAATAAATACTCCCTCCGTCCACAATTATTTGACAGGTATACTAAAAATAGATGTCCAAGATTAATTGTCAATTTAAACAATCAAGAAACAATTAATTACCTTTTTCCAATTCTACCCTTAATGATAGTGTAGTTCAATTGAAAAGTTATGTAGACTTTTTGTATTCTTGGTATAGTAGGGTTGTATTAGTCAAATTACACCTTCTATTAAATTTTCCTTAAGGGGTGTGCATGACCTTACCCTGACAAACAATTGTGGACGGAGGGAGTACTACTATATAATTATCCTTTAAACACATATTATAATTTAGTAATTCTTGGAGTTACAAGAATGGCTTCTCACCTTGAGTAAGTTATTTTCCACTTTTAGTATTTAGTGTAATATAATATAATGACGGTTCAAATTTATTTTATGCTAGCATATGAATCTAATCTATAATTATACATGAAAGGTAACTTTTCAAATTACTTATTCATTTTTTCAAATTAATTGAGGAAATCAATACATTGATTTTGATAGAATACCTTACACCTGCATTTGAATCTAGTCCATATTATTGAACTATACAAAGTAACCCTTCATATTCTTAACCTTTTGAGAGTAACTAAGAAAATTAATGCATTGTTTTTTAAAAGAATGAAATTATATTAATTTAACACCTTCTCACTTTTAGTATTTAGTATAATATAATTATAATTATCTACTTAATATTTAATTAATTAAATATTTTATAATATTATGATTGAATGTAGGGGTAAAATGGTAATCCAACTTTACACTTTGGAGTTTCCCACTTCTAGTAAAAAAAAAAAATTAATAT
>JAJOOS010029690.1:0-16990 GCA_029582725.1 Solanum chiquidenum | reverse complement strand
AATATTGAATTTAAGCTTCCTAAAGCCTTTATTTGCAGAGGTAAAAACTGTGTACCTCAAAGCTTTGTTTTAGTAAAAGATATTACTAATCAAATTATTCTAGGAGTACCTTTTATAAATGATATTTTCCCACTGACTCATTGGGATAATGATAAAATCATTGGTACCTGGAATAATAAACCTTTTATTATGGAATTTATTACAAAACCTTTTACTAGAATGATAAATGATTTAACTGCCAAACTTATTTCAAAAAATAACCAAGTCAGTTTTATAAAACAAGAAATCAACAGTCTTGAAATTGATCAGATTTTACAAAACCCTAAATTACAGGAAAAAATTGATGAATAATATCATCTTTAAGATTATTAATCTCATTTTTTAAATCACTAATAGTAGTGGGAGAACTGGAAAGATTTCGTCTTTCCAAAAGAAGTTTTTTAACTTCTGACATGGTATATGAACCCTCTATAGAAGGAATTTCCTTAGGAATATGATCCCTATCCTCTCTTTTCTTATCAGAAGACGAAGAATCAGAGGCATTATCCAAATCCCTAAGGGTTTGAAAAGCATCAAGTCTAACCTCGATTACAACGTTCTTTTCTTTAAGTTGAATAATATCATCTTTAAGATATTACAGTAAAAATGCCATGATATTTTACTAAAAAATTCTACATCATTTATTCAACATCTTATAAGTAGTTTACTTTTCTTTCAACTATCAATGTTGAACTTTATTCACAACACCCAACAATATCTTCCTTAAAGTATTTTTCACATAACTTATCACTGATCATGTGCTAATTTGAAAATTATATGTGTCACCCACATCAATTAAGTATTTATGGCCACCAACAAAGCTCACTCTAGCTTCTTTGTTTATGTCTACTTCTTTAATGTTACGGATAAATGTAACAAACTAATTAAATCATAGAGGGACAAAAGACACATAGTCAGGGCCTACACCATAAGACCGCTACTACCTTCATCCTCCTCCTCCACCACTCACCAACAACAATCCATTAGCGCCGCCAATCATTATTACCAATCTTCTCGACACAAATTGTCAATAGCATTGTTGGCCATCACAATCAATCCCCTTTAGCTAGAGACGGAGTTAAGCGAGGGTTTGTGTGTTCGGATAAACTTAATAGCTTTTTCGTAGATTTTGTATTTGTATTAGAAAATTAAATAATATATATATAAAAAAAACTTATGAACTCCTAACAAAATTGATTGATGATTCAATAGTAAGGAAGGGACCATAGAAATGCTTTCCACATTAATGTTTTGGGTTTGAAAATATTTTTCTCTTTTGTCCTCAAATTTAAAATTCCAAACTTTTAATCTTGATTCCGCCTCAACCTCCACAACACCCGTCGATCTCCATCATTAGTTATGCCATCACCATTCTACACTGCCAACCACCTACATAGTCAGCCATCACCACGAGTCATATCACGATATGTGTTTTACACAAAACTTTTTTGTTTCCATATATACTTCTCCTACTATAATTAATTAATGTATGTTTTTAGTTAGATTAATTAAATCAAATGAAATACCAGAACCTAAATAGGAAGATATGAACGTTGAGAATTAGGATTGAAAGTGAGTAAATAATCGAGCGTTTGTGTAGTTCCTTTTACTATCTTACTTCGACTTAGGTATTATCTGTTATTTTCTTTGCTCTAATTATCATATTATTTATTATTGATATGATTCTCTTCTCCATCGTTTTCAACATGCCTTATTTATTATTTTGCTTAAACACTTATTTATTGATACTTTCTTACTTAAGCGGAACGTGAATTTAAACAAATTTTATCACTACAAAATAAAGAGTAAGATTATTTACACATCATTCTCCCCCGAATACTACTTGGATTACACTTGAAAAATGAGTCATGTTAAGGTCGTTGGATATTATAAGGTGAGGTGGCATCAATCTTCACCATAAAATATTTCTTTCTTCTTTCACTTTCCCTCCCACACAACCAAACCATTCACATGTTTTCTTCTTCAAATAACAACCACCAGCTTCATCCTCTTTTTCATACACAGTCACATACACCTATATAAACACCATTATCACCCCCACATTATCCATATGAATTGGGCAAATATCTAGAAGATTCTCGAGATCTCTCAATTTTATCGTGATCTCCGGCAGCTTTCTCTGCAATGGCGGCAAATGCTCCGTATTTACTTCAGTTACCGGTTCGATCGCCGGAGTTTCGAGTTTTGATTACAGGAGGATACGCGATTTTCCGGTCGCGGATGGAGTTTCCGTTCTCGCGTAAGAATCACGCGACTTCTCTGAGAGCTCGGAAGGTGAGAGTAGTTGAGTGTGTTCCGAAATCGACTGAGCTGGAAGCGTTGGTGAAGGACGGCGGCGATGAGGTTCGGGGAGATGATGATAAGGTTGTAACTCATGGAGACTCTGTTAGTTCGCAGAGGAGTGCTTCTGCCTCCGGTGGCGATTCATTGTCCCTTGGAATCCGTGAACCTGTTTATGAGGTGCTTAACTTTATTGATCCTTTAATCAGTTTACACAATTTTCGTTGCGAGTTATTTTCTAGTCTAAATTTTGCTTATAGCTTGAAACTTAGTATAATATACAAAAATTGAGTTGATTACTGATTAGTTGTACTACAGAGCCAGATTCAGAGTTTGAAGTTCATGAATTCCAACAATAACTTCAAGTTAATATACAAGAATAACTAGTTCACGTTCAAATATTTGTAGATATTTAGTGAATATTTTAACATATAACATGATTTGAGCAAAAGCTACTGGAAAACTTATACTCGTCAAATCTACTTGATGCATCATTTTTAGTTTAGATAAGTTATTCTGGTGGCCACAATAATGTTTAATCTGCACTGTGAGAAATGGTGAAGCATAAACGTATGGAATTGTAACTAGTTCCTTTGGAGGAGTTCGCGATATGATTATGTAGGTAAAACAAGGGAAATCAGGAATGACGGATTCCTTAAAGGAAGATGTTTTGAAATCTTTCAGCTTCTTAAATAGGCATTGATATTTGCTTATGGTTGTGATGTATTATATTTAATCTGCAATATAAAATGAATCTTATAGGACTAATATAGAAAATCAAGAGGCAGAAGAGACTTCTGGTCAACTTTGGGTGTCTTTACAGTAGTTAAAACTATGCCAGTGGAAGATGAAAGGAGAGAAGTAGAATGCAACTTATCACATTGCGATTTAATATTCTTAATGAACAAAAAAATTAGGTTTCCAGACTGTCAAAAGTCGATCAAAGTATTGAATTTAAAGATTTTGATGAAGCTACATCTGTTACTGCACAGAGAGACTCCTCCCTCTTAATTTCAACTTCCTGATTACGTTAGATAGCACACCAGAAAGATCCCGACATTGTTTTCTCCTTGTAATTACAAGTATTTTATACTCTCTTCATAACTAGAAGAAAACATTATTAAATTCTGGGAGAACTTCTTGATGGTTATCTCACAATCAATATGTGATGCATCTCTTCACAATAGACGATCATAACTGTTGAGCTGGTCAATTACTTTGATGGTTAATTTGTATCAACATTTGGAAAATTCCCATCCTCCCTCAGTGAATTAAGATGGAGAAGTTATTGATAATACTTCGGTTTTTTTCTTAAGGTAGTGGAGGTGAAGACGTGTGGGACGGTAGCAAAAAGGAAAATAAACAGAAGGCACTTGCTGAAGTCTAGTGGTGAGTCTTTTCTCTTCTTTTATCTCAAAATGTGTTCCCTCTATTACCTGTAAAGTTGAGATTATATGATGTAACTGACTATGAACTCACAAAAAAGTTCTGTACTTGAGAGTAACTCCATCTATCAATAATTGTGTGAAAACATTCATCTCTAATGTTTACTGATACCAATTACCCGGTGCATTTTGTGTTCTCTAAAAAATTATCTAAAAAATTATCTGATAAAAGTTTCTAGTTAGTTTTCATCCTACTATTATCGCAAAGAATTAATACTCAAAAGCATTTACTTCTATGTTTAACCTCGATCATACTAGGAATCCTTCTAAATTTAATTTTTGAAGATACTATAACCCAGTTGACTGATCTGAAATCCCTATATTAAAGGACTTCTTCTCATGTCACTTACTGGTTTCCCTAATATGCTGAAAACAGGTTTACGTCCTCGAGATATCAGGAGTGTTGATCCGTCATTGTGGTTGACAAATTCAATGCCCGCTTTATTGGTATTTCAATTGCTATCAACTATGAGTTTTTCCATAAAAATATCTTATTTACTTGTTAGTACTTATATTGAGATAACCTTCTAAGCATGGTTGAAGCAACTATCTTAAATCAACCATCTATGTTCAGTATAAGAACTCTGCTACATGCAACTTATGAATGACTAAATCTTGGTATTTCCTAATTCATAAAACAAGCTCATTAACTACCCCCATGCTTTGTTTGTAATTTCTCTTGGTGAAATTTGGCATACACTACATGGCAAGAATGTCACTTAATGAACTCATATTTAGGCAAAGTGATGGCTGTTGGCTCATGCAGGCAAGGCTCATCTTTGGAAGGCACTGATAGAATAGAAATTCTTTTTCTTTTTGCTGATTCATCCTTGTTCGTTTTGCTACTGAAGAGCTTCTCTTCCTTATCCTTGTCTTTTTTTCTCCTTTATTGACTTCTTTACGAATCTAAAAACAACATAGTTGGAAGTTTTTATTGCTTATTACCATGACTGCTGAGGTAGAAATAACTGTTTGTTACTCAGATTTCATAGAGATACTGTTGAAGATTAGCCAAGTTGTGCAGTTCTACCCTAGCTTTAATTTAAGATATTCTCTATCATAATTTGTGATTAAGAGTTTTAGATCAACTGCTTGCTCAACTTAAGCATTTAACTCCTCTAGTAGCTGTTTTTGATGGACTTCATTTACAAATCTTCTTTCAGGTCCGTGAGCATGCAATTCTATTGAATCTAGGTTCTTTACGGGCCATAGTAATGCAAGAACGAGTCCTTATATTTAAT
The DNA here is from genome assembly GCA_029582725.1 of Solanum chiquidenum. Lineage (NCBI taxonomy): Eukaryota > Viridiplantae > Streptophyta > Magnoliopsida > Solanales > Solanaceae > Solanum > Solanum chiquidenum. Next base: position 11,964 of record JAJOOS010029690.1, on the reverse strand, counting down.
TATAATCGGTAATATTTCATACTAGATATTCTAATCGTTTTTGGTCAGATCTAGCAGTGAACTTAACAATATAAATGGTCTGCTTATAGTCTAGGAGGAAAGGCTTTCATCGATTCATTGTTACCGCGGCTAAATCCTACAAGCACAAATGGAGGGCCATCTATGCCATTTGTATTGGAGGTTAGTCAGTTCAATCAGCAGCTTTACATATTGAAAAGAATTGTAAATTATCCCCGCAATTTGATCTGTAGTTTCGTTACTTTGCTTTGAAGGCCACTACTTCAGTTAAAATGCCAACACAATGATCCCTAGGGAATTGCAGACAAAAATTGTTAATATGCATCAATTCTGTAATGTTATCCATGTTAGGCTTGATCCATTAAATCAAATGGAAAAGTAGGTTTATGTTCTTCACTTGCTTATGTAGAAGGAACTTGATGTGATTCTTGATATCAAATTTGAATGACTTAAAGCATGATGGCTTTAATTTGGTTATTGGGCATGTCAAGAGGCTCATCATTTTAGACTTGGTGCTAATGTAGGCTTACTAATATAGGTATCTAAAATGGACGCCTATTCATGTTATGCAACTGATTAGAAACAAGAATCACAACACATAGAAGGAAATTCTGAATGGAGCTGAAGGGTCAACTGTAATTTATGGTTGAAGTTTGTAAAAGGACTTCTTTTCTGAAAATTTCAGGTGGTTGAAGCAGCACTGCATTCACGGATACAAAGATTGGAACATAGGCTGTGGGATTTAGAACCACGTGTGAGTATGGAACATAGTGAGTACATAAGTAATGTTTGTTTTTCTTCTTCTTTATATGAATTGTTCCCTTTCCCGCCTATTCCTTCTTCCACCGATTGACTATTTGTTGGAACCTAAGTGCGTTCTCCCAGTAAACAATGTTATCTTGGTGAAAGGGGATGAAAATGCAAGGAATTTTATCACTTCCCTTCAAATTTTCTATCCATTACTTATGTTCTAACTAAAATATTTTTTTTTAAAAAGATTACAGAGGATTGTCCCGAGCTTGTTATATGCGAAACAGCTCTAATTCTCTCTCAATGTAACATGCTGTCCTACTTGCTAGAGTGGTCCCTTAGAATTAAGTATCTCTCTTTCCGCCTTACTTGGTATGGTTACTTTCAATTTATAAATACGCTGCCTCGCTTGGTGCAGGTCCAAGCACTACTTGAGGTTTTGCCTAACCGATTAACTGCAGACATATTGGAGGAACTTCGTATCAGTAAACAGAAACTGGTACAATTACCATTCAGTTGTACCTTATAATACTAATTTTGGTACATTCTATTACGACTTTCCTTCTCTTGCTTGTGACAGGTGGAATTGGGTTCCAGGGCAGGGGCTCTTAAGCAAATGCTACTTGATATTCTAGAGGATACTCATGAAATACGTCACATCTGTATAATCGGGAGAAATTGTGTACTTAAGAAAGAAAACGATGAGATAGAGTGCTCTGTGCCCCTAGATAAGGAGATTGCTGAAGGTGTGCTTATAATATTCCCATACTCACTCTTGCATATGGCATACAACAGATACCAGATCAGTTATGCTTCTTACCCTTGCTTATTTGTCTTTCTATTTGGCAGAAGAAGAAGAAGAAATTGAAATGCTTTTGGAAAATTATCTTCAGAGGTTGTCTATTGGTGCTATTTCAACCCTGTTAGTGTAGATAGTGTACCTCATTAATTGTTGCATACTTAGTTTATGTATTTATTCTGCAATAACATAATCAAGCGACATGCACTGGTTGGGTGTCTTATTCTTTGCTATAGTTTCCATCAGTCGTGAGGGTGTAGGTCTTTTAGGTCAACGTCTCTCCCTGTGATTTTAGGTCTACATGTCACATTTTCACACCCTACAAACTGGTGTATTTGAAGGAACAAATCATCCTTGGCAACCTCCCAATTTATCCTCCGTGTTTACTACTTGTACTTTTCATCGAAATCGAATGTAAAGGGCAGCCCGGTGCACTACGCTCCCACTCCTTGCAGTGTCCAGGGAATGCCGGACCTTAAGGGTCTATTGTATGCAGTCTTACACTACATTTCTAGAAGAGGCTGTTTCCACAACTCAAACACATGGAAACAACTTAACGACTCTCCTTCACTTCTCCTCGAATGTGATCACTTATAATCTTGTCTCCATCCTGACATCCTCTTCTATATAACCTCATCTTGTTGATATGTTGGGCTTTACTGACCTGCCACTCAACTCCATATAACTTTGTTAGTCTCATATTGTTTTATAGAACTCGCTTTTACTTTGGTAGGCATCTTATAATTGCATATGCCAATATCGTGGCACCTTCAGTTTGATCATTCTAGTTTAATCATGTGTTACAGCTTTACCTATTATGCTTTTGTCCTGCACACTGAACCTAGGTATCTTGATTGTTTGCATTTAGGCACTACAATCCCGTTAGTTCCCCTTCAACTCATTTTTCCTATGGGAGCTAAACCTGAAGTGCATATCTTTTGCCTTACTTCTAATTATTCTAAAACCCTTGCTCTCTTGGGTGCATAACTAACTTTTTAACCACTGCACTAATATTTTCTTCACTATCATAATATTATAAATGTTAGAATAGTAATATGTATATACAATCCTACTTAGAATAGTAATAGTAATAGTAATAGGAATAGTAATAGTAATAGTAATAGGAATAGTATACAGTGTCCTACTTAGAAAAGGAATGTATTGTAATGTCCTAATTGGAAAATGTGTCTATTGTAGTGTCTATAAATAGGGTCTCTCTGTAATAATATAGAAACAACAATTCAATAATATTCTTTTTCTATATTTTTCACAATAAATATGTCAAAATCAACTTACTTAAACTCCATAAACTAGGACAGACCAAAAGATAAATATCTACAAATGTAAAAAAGAAAAGAAAAGGGAAGTTGGAAAATAAGATAAGTTGGTCCTTATTGGACACAAAGTAGTCAACTCTGTGACTCGGTTGATTATGCAAGTGTATAACTGAGTAGGAGTTATGATTATATTCTTATAATAAAATACACCACCAACATATCCATTATAGTCTCACAATTCACAAATAGGGTTTGAGGAGGGTAGAGTGTACGCAAACCTTACCCCTATCTTGGGAGGTAGAGAGATTGTTTCCTATAGACCCTCGCCTCAAGGAAAAGCATATCAAAGAAGATCGAAAACAGAAATAACGAAAGTGAAGAAATCATAGGAAAGCATTCTGAAAAAAGAACAGTAACTACAACAAAATAATATGATAACCGCAGTACAAGAGACAGTGAATAGTGATAGATAGAATCTGGAGAGAAATTCCTGCATAAGATATCCTTGAAGTGCATTTTAAGCAATCCACTTTTTTCTTATACATACCATTCACACTTCCTATATTTTGAATTTTATATTCATGGCAAATTATATGACAGTTAGAGCATAGTGGTTCAAACAATCAAAAATTTAAAAGTAAATAATCAAATTTTTGGTCCATTATAAAGCAATTTTCTATGATCATACAGAAAATCTTGAGCCATCCTTTCCTGATTTGTCTGTACCAAATAAGTCTGGTAAGTTACTGAAACAGATTTCCATCTGTTCATCCAACTGCAGATGTGAATCTTGCCATGGTCAAGCTGAAAGGCTCCTTGATTCTGCAAAAGAAATGGAAGACTCAATTGCTGTAAACTTGAGGTTTGTACATATCTTATTACTTTTCTTCTTAGCTCTTTATCCTTGTGTTGGTGAACTGGGTGATGTAAAGTTGAAAAGCGATAACACTGCATATGTAGGGAAAATTGGTCAAAGTTGATCTCGTTCATTTGAAGAACTCTTCTATTTAATGTCATCCCCTGAACTTCCTGAAACAGTTCTCATGCTTTTAGAAACATATTGGAAGACACGTTATAAGCTCGTTTCATTCTGCAGATAAATTTAGTGTCAGGCAGAAGTATTGATGGGGACTGCTAACAGATTCTGCTAGTGTTCTTGATCAGTGAGCCATTTGTTCAGTTGTGAGAATGAGAAATCAACCAAATGAAATAATAGAGCATTAAAAACTTCTATAAATGACTTCACAAATGAGAAATTGTACTGAAATTTCAATGGTGAACGTGTACTTTGTCTTGATAAGAAGAACAACTGTGTGAGAAACTGATAATCCCACAAAAGAATGAAAAAATATTTAAAGAACAGAGTAAGAGATAAGTAGATGAAAGCATGTAACCGCAAACTCCATGCTGTACGTTTGATAACCTTTTTCTCTAAGTTTTGGTGTGATAAGTTGTGTTGTCCCTTGACTAAACAATATTTAGACACGCTTCTACTGTAGAATAGCATGGTTCTTTAGCTAAAACTTCTAAGATTTCTGTACATAAATTCATACAAGAAATCAATGAAATATCTACTTAGGTTGTCGCTGGTGATTGACAGATCAGTTAAAAGCTTGCAACTAAAACAAGATTATCAGATTTTTCAATTGGTGAACGTGCGCTTGATTTGGTCGTGTTTTGGCCTCTGTGGTCTACTGATTCTTAGTTATGAAAACATTTAAGTGAGCAGACATGATTTTAATGTGAACTTTTTGCTTGTCCTTTTCAGTTCTCGAAGGCTTGAGGTGAGCAGATTCGAGTTGATTCTACAGGTTGGAACATTTTGTGTTGCTGTTGGTGCTCTGGTAGCAGGTATTTATCCAACTAATATAAACAGAAAAACAAGTTAAACATATCCAGTATTTTCTTCTTTGATATCTCCTCGTGAGAATCAGTTGTTGCCCCTTAGTTTTGTCTGCTAAGACGTTTTTTGTGATACAAATGTATATCCAACTTAGATATACATAGTGCTAGTAGAATTCACGGGGCTTAAGTGGCACATATGTATTACTTTTATGAGAATTACTTCTGTCCACCACTCACCTATGAATTATGATTACTAATTCAGCTTGTGTTTAGATGCAATGGATGTAGCCCTACTATTGAGTTCACTTTTTTCGACTGATAGGATCTGTAAATAAATGGCTCTCTAACACTTCTTAGATTCAGTCTGCATGGAGGTGGAGGGTTGTTTTTAGATCATACATGTGCCTTGATGTCTTACTTTAATGCGTAATTATATGTAGTTATATAATTTAATGGTATTGTTTTCAGAGTCTTTTTTCTGAAATCTAGGAGTGTACCTTAAGGTATGTTCCGTAGGAAGGAAAATGTTTTTGGATGTCCAAATATTTTGACCGAGTGAATATTTTCCTCCGTACCGAACACACCCCAAATGCACAGTTTTTGGTCCCAGATAAGATATAGTTGGACTTTATCATGCACTAGAACAGTTTGGCATTCATAAATGAGCTACTTCTGTAGCAAATGAAGTTGCTAGGTTTTCAACTTCGTAGTCCAAGTCTCACAGATCAGTCATTGTTTTGACCTAAGGTTTGTTTGGTGGCCTAAAAAAAGTTATAAGCCTACGAGGTTGTCAGTTATTGCTATCTGAGTAATCAGGTCTCATCCCTTTCAAGTTTTTCTACTCCTGCTACTAAGTGTCGTTACTATTTTCCTTAGGTTAAATACCACTCATGGTTTGTACTTTTTCTGAGGCAAAATCTATAACCTTAGTTTCACACCTACAAATCGGTGCATCTGTAGGTTGATGTAGGACATGATCAGACCTTCTCTCATTTTATCCAAAATGTGTGCTCGTATAATATTTATTACTTTTGTGGTTATAACGTTATCAATACCTGGTCATGTTTAGTTTTTGAAATTTTTCATGCATATTCTCTCATGTAGATTTGTATTAAATGCTTCCAAATAAAGCCTAATTAATGATGTAGAAATTCTAAACTCTCATAAAACTTTTGGCACCACTTGATGCATGCATCTTTCGGCAAATATGGTCATTTTTAATCTGATTTTGTATGACCACACATCCAACATCCAGCTTATTTCTTAGCGTCTCATCTTGACAATCTAGAACCTTATTTAGTACAAATCTTTGGAGAGCCTGAAAGTAGAGAATGGATTGCAATTGAATTATAATATGCAAAAGATGGTTTTCTTCTTCTATTATAGTGCTGCAGATAGTTCATCTGCATAAAAGGATAATATTCAAATATGCAAATTGATACGCATGTATACTAATACGACATGTTATAACACACCTTCTTTGGCTTTTGTACAGGTATATTTGGCATGAACTTAAGATCCTATCTAGAGGAACATGTGGTATGTTTCTTAGATCTGGAGAGCTCGTTATCTATATCTCCTCATTTTGGGAAAATATTTCCAGAATTTTGTCTTCTCATCATATATTTGTCTAATTAAATGCAGTTTGCATTCTGGCTTACAACAGCAGGAATAATTGTTGGGGCTGTTCTGGCCTTTTATCTCATGTACTGGTATCTCAGAACGAGGAAAATACTGTAAGCAACTGCTGATTCCGCAATCAGGTATAGCGCCTCCTCTCTAATAATTAGTAATCCCACTGTCCTAATTTATGTGACGTTGTTTGACTTCACACAAGTTTAAGAAAAAAAGGGAAACCTTTGAAATATGTGGTCTAAGACAAAAATTCATTGACTATTTGTGTGGCTATAATTCATTTAGGATAGTAAGGAATTTTAAAGTATAGTCATTTTTAGTTATAGAATTGTCTCATTTTTTTGGAACGGACTACGAAGGAAAGTATGTTATATAAATTGAGACAAAAAAGTAGTACTGGCTTGCTTCTTTGCAGGTCACATGAAATAATGATTTTCTTGGACTCGCAAGTACTTGTAGGTGGAAATATGGATAAAGGGTGATGAACTAAAATTGGCTAGAACTCAGATATTCTAGTAGAATTAGAAATGTGGGATAAAACAGTGATTAAGTAGGTCTGCCATTGGGGAGAACTTACATGTCAAAAGACTTCCATCTATCACCAGTTAGAGCAAACCTAGTTAAACACGACCTGCCGCTAGAGGCAAACCCATGATTTGAAATTTTTGTGTTCATATAGTGACCTTGAGTTAATATACAATTACAACTGAATTCCCAATCAAATATTTATGAAAGATTTCTTCAAATATATATATATATATATATATAGAGAGAGAGAGAGAGAGAGAGCAAAAGTTGTTAGATTCCACTGAACCAATATGTCATACTCTAGATTCACCTCAGCTAGTAGCTTACTAACCGACCTATGTGGTTGACTCTATAAGTCGAAGTACATCTTTAGTAATGAGTTTGGAATTGTTTGTTTTATGTGCAGGTGATGTAAATCTGACCAAGATTCAGCTTTTAACTGCAGTAGGTGCCCAAAACAAGGCTGGATACTAGCATTTTCTGCAGCATGTCTGGATACGTAGGATCATTGTACATCAATATGATGCTTCGCAAACACTGGCAATATAATGGCGAAAACAACAAAATTAGGTATGCAATGTCCCCAATCAAGATCTGTAGGATTTGAGAGAGAAGGTGACAGTCAAATCTTCCTCAAGTTATATACCATGGGTGCCAATTAGGAGTAGCCATCACTCTCTTTTACCAGCTTGTCATGTAGTGTAGTATCATCTCCCACTATAAGTTACCAAGACATTTAGACAGAAGGTATTGCGTCCATAAAAGCTTTTATTTGAGCTGAGAATCTATCAAAAATAAAATCTCTATGTTAGTTCAAGCCTGTGTAAACCACCCTTTTCACACCTCACTTGTTAGATTTCACTATGTATGTTGTTGATTGTACTTTTGTAAACACAGTATATGCTAGTGGTGAGTAAGTTGAACAGGAGTACTCTTTGAGAAGAGTTCTCGTCGATAAAATTAATTATTTGAATTATCATACTTATTTCCTAGCCAGGTGTGGACACTAACCAACTTATGTATTGATATTATAACCCCTTTGGATTTAAATTTATCTTTATGTTATATTCGTGGTTTGTAATTCTCGTCTTGTTCTCCCGAAATACGATCATGCAGGGCACCAACTTTTTATATAACAGAATATGCGGCAATCGAATGTAACAGGAAAATTCAATCAGCAAGAAGAATTCTTGCTACTGCACAACCAGTTAGTCGAACAACTCACAAGTCACAAGATGATTCTGCTGGCAGTTACCGCACTTGTTTTTGAATTGTAACAGCCCTGCTTTCACCTGAAAAAAGACCATCAGCTGGATCAACCAGAGAATCTGCCCACTAACATCGTATGTGCACAAATCAACAGAAACACACGGCAAACTTTCTATAATACAAGCAATAAAAGATATAAAACTTCGTCAATAAGGCAAAAAGAAAGGACAGGATATCCAACTTCTGCAAAGAATACTGTGATACTCACTGATACAGGTTGTACTCAAAATCTTATAATGCTTCAACAACGATACAATAGTGATCATCTCGAAAGAATGAAGAGGCAAACGAAAAAGGTATACAGGGAACCAGAAGTACCCCATGGTCTAACTTGTCATAAGCATCAAATAATGATTAGATCAAGATGGGAAAAAAAGACCACAACCTGAATCAATCAACTCTGTTTTGCTGGGTTTACGGATTGAAAAACTTTGACTGGCTTTGCGGTTCCATCAATCACAATGTTGCCTACTCCAGCTTCCATTGCCTCCCTCTCATCTTTCTCCCTCTTCTCCTCTGAGCCACCATTTTCAGTTGCTTGGAATGTAGAATTAGTTTTAGAAGGAGAAAGATCCCGAGGGAGTCCAGTGATCCACGGATGACTGAGACATTGAGCTGCAGTAGGTCTTTTCTCAGGCACAAAATCAAGTATTGGAACAAGGAAGTCAGCCAGGTCATGAGCATCTTGTTCACTGAACTCATACTTTTCCCTAAGCACTTTATTCATAGGCCAGAACCGCAATCGTCTGATATGTCTCAAGTCTCCACTTCGGTTGAAGAGCTCTCGCGAATAACGCCCACCTAAGGCAATCTGCATACAAACTTAAGATCACTTCTGCTTTTTTGAATGACAAGATTCGCTCTCTCCTACTTTCTTTTCTATTTTCATTCAACAAGAAAGATATTAACCAGAAATAAAAAATCACCTTGCGTGGCATCATTCCAAGAAGCTCCATCATAAGGGCCAAGTGATCCTGTGCAGAAAGGGCAGCAAAGAAAATATCATTGAACTGAACCAGCAATTGACGGCATCAAACTACAAAATTATTTAAAATATCTCAATGAACAAAACCTGCCAAAAACTAAAAATGAACTGCTCTTGTACTAACTTTAATGTAATCATGTGAATGTCAGTAACAATATTCAATGCCATTAGAGTGACATGTAAATGTTGGCATTAATCTAAAACAGATGAAAGTATACTATGATTCACTAAGAAAGTGACTGCTTCACCATCCACAAACTCAACTAACTGATCAATTAAAAGATCCCAGAAGACTAATAGCTTAGTTGGTACTTCCAACAATCTATTCAGGCAAGCCTCGGAAATATGATAGTCAATAATATACAGTAATGACATCTAGGAAGCATAGGAAGAACATATTTCAGAGAGATAGACATGATTTGCATATTCATAGGAGTACTAAAGTAACCAATTGAAACTACAAATGCATTCCGTATTTCTCCATTTCAGGTTTCTTGTTCCCAAATTCTTACTGTACAACAAATTGATAATTTAGTCATCATAGAAAGAACTTCTACACTATCTACTGCAACAATATTTGTTGGAGTGAAAAGAACAATTAGCAAGGTGGGTGCATAAGAGAAGGTAAAGGTTATTCTGTTAGTATTTATTTAAAGTTGAGGAAATTTACAACATTTTGGTTAAAGAGAAATGTAAGTAAAGATGGAGGAGTATGAAGTTCCCAAGATGAGTGTCATAGAAATGTTGATGTTAAAACTAATATGACATTTACAATATTGAATACAAGCTAGAAGTAGCACACACAAAGTAAAAAACTAGGGAAATCACACAAGATAGTTTCAGCATATCCTACTTATATCTCCAAATGTACCAACTCATATCCATATAGGCAGTGCCCAACTGTAGGATAAGTTTTTTTGTTGTTACTCTTACTTTAGGTCTGAGTAGGGATAAGATAGAGAACCCCTTCTTAGACACAAAAGACAAACATTCTCTCTTTGGGGGGTAAAGGTTTTTTTTTTTTTTGAAACTGGTAAGTTTGTATTCTTCAGCATTAAGGATGTGCTGGCCACCACCAAAAAGTTAAACTACAGACTCCCTATCAGATCTATAATCTGATCAGTATCTTCTATACATAGCTGTTTACACCAAGTAAAGATACAATACAATTCCATTTGACTTTATGAATGGAATTGGACCTATCTTCGAAACATCTGGCATTTCTCTCCCTCCATACTGACCACCTTATACATGAGGGAATCAATCTCCACCATCTCTTTTGGCTCTTACTTCTCCTTCTTCTCATCCAACAGCTAAGAAGGTCTGATGTATGCTCAGGCATGGCCCAGCTATAGCCTGTAATGTTGAGAAACAAATTCCACAACTGAGCAGTGTACTTGCAATGCAAAAAAAGGTGTTTGTTTGTCTCCTCAGTCACCATACACAGAAAACACCTAGGAACCAATTGTCTTTTCTTCTTCTGTAGCACTTCTTGGGTTAGGCAGGCCCTTTTGATAACCAACCAAGTGAAGCACTTAACTTTGGTAGGAATGCTGCTTTTCCAGAAATAATTCCACTTGCATTGAGTATTTGTATTAGTCACCTGGAGACCTCTTGTGTAGGCACTCTTTACAGAAAATATTCCATTACCATTGTGTTTCCAGAGAGGTATATCGTACTGCTAATAAAAACTTGCCCTATTTTTCCCAGTAACAGGGCTACCCTCTCTATCTCCCAATCATTTAAACGCCTCCTAAAAGAGATATCCCACCCCTGTGTGGACCAGCACTCTTGGATTGTCACCTCAGGGTTTACACAAATAAGAAATAGGTCCGGGAAAGTCTCCTTTAAAGGAGTTTATCAAACCATCTATCTCTCCAAAATTTTGTCTTTGCTCCATTGCCAACCTTGAGGCAAATATTGTCTTCCATTAATTGCCATAAATTCCTAATTGTTCTCCATACTCCCACTCCATAGGTATCAGTTACCATTTCCGTGCACCATGGGCTAGCTTCACCATACTTGGACACAATGACTTCCTTCCACAAAGCCTTATCCTCATTGATGTATCTCCATAACCATTTCAATAGAAGACTCTCATGTTGCAGCCTAAGATTTCTGATTCCCAGACCTCCATCTTTTTTACTAAGCAACACTGTTTCCCATTTCACCAAACAGTAACCCTTCCCCTCTTTATTCCCTTGCCACAAAAACTTCCTCATCTTATCCAGTTTTTTCACCACTTTTGATGGGATTGGAAAAAGTGACATCACATAAGTAGGTAGTGAATCAAGGACAGAGTTTATCAAGATCAATCTACCCCCCATTGATAGGTATTGGGCCTTCCACTTAGCTAACTTCCTCTCAGTTTTCTCTAGAATCCCATTCCATATCTCTAGTGCTTTGTGTTTATAGCCTAGGGGCATACCAAGATAAGTGGTTGGTAGCTTTTCTATTCTGCATCCTAGTATGTTGGCCAAGCTCTGAACCTGAAAGACACCTATTTACAAATAGAGCAACACCAATCCCAAGCTATACAAATTGCACAAACCAAAAAAAGGTAATATTGCTGGTCCAACTAGTTTGGGATTGAAACTAGTTTGGGATTGAGACTTGATAATTGTCTGATTCAGTATTGTCAAAGGTGTAAAGCGCAAAAGACACAAATGCTTTATAAGTGCAAGCATTAAGCAAGGGGACAAGAACACTAAATTCTTTCAAAGGATTGCAAATGCTCACAAAAGAACCAATCACATTGATAAATTGGTGGTGGAAGGTGATGAACTAACAGAAGCAACAGATATCAAGAGGGAGGTGGTTTTATTTTATAAGAAGTTGTACTGTGAGACTGAAAATTG
>JAJOOS010029689.1:0-15823 GCA_029582725.1 Solanum chiquidenum | reverse complement strand
GAATGGAGAAACTGAAATGAAAAAAGGAAGGTCTGTAGAATGTGTGACGAAAGGAAATGGAAAAAGTGACAAAAAATTACGAACCAAAGTTCGAGTGGTTTCCCCTTACTTTGCTAACTTAACAGTGGGAGAAGAAATAAAGGTAGGTAAGGATAGATCAAACCCTTCGAAGAACTGTGGAGTGGTTTCCCCTTACTTTGTGAACTCAACGAATGGAGAAACTGAAATGAAAAAAGGAAGGTCTGTAGAATGTGTGACGAAAGGAAATGGAAAAAGTGACAAAAAATTACGAACCAAAGTTCGAGTGGTTTCCCCTTACTTTGCTAACTTAACAGTGGGAGAAGAAATAAAGGTAGGTAAGGATAGATCAAACCCTTCGAAGAACTGTGGAGTGGTTTCCCCTTACTTTGTGAACTCAACGAATGGAGAAACTGAAATGAAAAAAGGAAGGTCTGTAGAATGTGTGACGAAAGGAAATGGAAAAAGTGACAAAAAATTACGAACCAAAGTTCGAGTGGTTTCCCCTTACTTTGCTAACTTAACAGTGGGAGAAGAAATAAAGGTAGGTAAGTATAGATCAAACCCTTCGAAGAACTGTGGAGTGGTTTCCCCTTACTTTGTGAACTCAACGAATGGAGAAACTGAAATGAAAAAAGGAAGGTCTGTAGAATGTGTGACGAAAGGAAATGGAAAAAGTGACAAAAAATTACGAACCAAAGTTCGAGTGGCTTCCCCTTACTTTGCTAACTTAACAGTGGGAGAAGAAATAAAGGTAGGTAAGGATAGATCAAACCCTTCGAAGAACTGTCTCAATGGAAGAAAGGTTTCTCCCTACTTTCAGAATGCATATCGTGAAAACAAGAAGAGTAGAAAAGGTTCAAAAAGGCGGAAACCTTGTCTCTCTACTTTCCAGAAAAGAGACGAGGCTTATTTAAGGAGGAGTGAAGATAACACGTGGGTACCTCCGCGATCCCATTTTAATCTCCTCCAAGAAAACCATGCTCATGATCCTTGGAGGGTGTTGGTTATTTGCATGCTTCTGAATTGCACCACCGGCGTGCAGGTACTTGTTGCCACTGTTCTCTTTCTTAAGTAGTTAACAAACTTATAATTCTTGAGATGTTTGGCTTATTTGACAAGTTTAAGTTTCCTACATTTTAAGCTGCAACGTCCTATGAGCAATTAGGAAACAAATTTTAGACCTAACAAGTGATATAGGAAGATTTCTCATTGTCAAATAAGGGTATATACAGGCAGTTGCTAACTGATATATTATTGTGCTGAAGTATCAGCTAATTGATTACTTGCATTAGCTTAAAAGTACTGGTGGACCTATTTATGTAAGAAGCAACCAATTTTGTATGGGGCCTTTCCCTTTTTGCCTGTGGTTCGGGCTTCTTGTTTATCAGAAGTGAAGCAATGAGAGCGACATAGTTATGTCTCTTAAATTTTTGTAATGACTTTATTCTGCTTTTGAAGTCACATACTAACAGTGAGCACATGCATGTAGGTTAGGAGAGTGGTAGACGAGTTTTTCACTCTGTGTCCAAATGCTGTGGCTGCTACAGTGGTTGCTGTAGAGGATATTGAAAAGTTATTACGACCTTTAGGATTATATACGAAGAGGTCACTGGCTATTCCACGGCTCTCTCAAGAATATCTTGGAAAAACTTGGACTCATGTTACACAGCTGCATGGTATTGGCAAGTAAGGGAATTCTACCTTTTGCACCCAAGTAAATGGATTTTAGCTCAACTTGATTAAGTGTTTTTCTTTCCAGGTATGCAGCTGATGCATATGCAATATTTTGTACGGGCAAGTGGGATCAAGTTCATCCAAATGATCATATGCTAACTAAATACTGGGAATTCCTGCATGCAAATGGCTCGGCCCGAGGGTGCAATGTATTTACCTGAAGATGATGCATAGTTAGGGGTATCTTTTGGGGGTCAGTTGCATAGTTTTGGTAGATTAACCTCTGGACCTTTTTTGTGGTGTATAGTACTTGCCTAAGCAACAGCTTAATTAATATATCATCTCTGCATATGACAGGTGCTAACTTCCTTTATGTCAAGAGCTAGGAAATTAGACTTTTTAAGTCCAAACTCTTAATGAAGGGATAGGAATCCGGACGTTAAAAGTGTATTTATAGTGACAGGTTTTTTGTCTACCGTGAAAAAACAATTTCCAATTTAATTTTGGTGAGGGAATAAAACCCGGACGTTAAAAAGCTTAATATTCGATTAGTAATACTAAAAAAAAGAGCCCTATTATCATGATATGAATACTTCCATTATGGTAAATTTTCCTCTGTTGGACTTTGTGAGTAAATAAAATTTTCCTATTTAAATTCATGATAGAAGCGTGTATATGAATAGTTTCTTAAACTGGTTGTATTTTAGCGATTTTTGGCCCAAGAAAAGGCAGTAGCACACCGTAATAAGCTTCAATTTTTATGGAGTTTGTCTCTATTTCATCTAAATAGGCTTCAGCTCCATGTGTTCTATTAAATGTAATAATACATTGGCTATTCTATGGACCGATATTTGCACCTAAACAACTCGTCTCCCCCTTTCTTTGAGTCTACCAGCTCCACTAAAGAGAAAAACACAATATTTGGTGGGTAGCTATGTCGTGTGCTTTAGTGTGATAAATTTGGTGCTTCTCTCTATTCATAAATCATGTCTTTCCTGCTCGCACCAACCTCTTAGAACTTATTATCACTTCGTCCTCAACAAAGTTGCTCGCAAGGATCTCTGTCCAATTTCTATCCACCAAAAATCAACTTGCCAATGTCCTCACCAAGCCTCTTGCTTCAACCACATTTGAATTTCTCTCTACCAAGTTGAATATAGTTCATCCACCTTCAAGTTTTTTTTTCTTTTTTTCTTTTTGACAATTAAACACTTTATTAATCACCAAGTGAGAATAGTTGAGTCATGAAATCATGCTAAAAAGGAATTTATATGACATGCAATGACCAAGCTAAATCATAAAATAACATGTTAGAAAAATAAGTCATAACCATGATTAATTCAAGCTAGATATCTTAAACATACCTTTGAGATACTTTTACGTGGGAGATTTACCTTTAACTGATATAGATCATGTGAGCTATAACATGGAATTCGGTGTCTATCCCACACTGAAAAGAGATGTCCTTACTTGTCAAGGTAAGAACCATAAACTTCTAGCTTAGGTGGATCCACTAGCTGATGTCTATCTAAGACAACCTACGGTAGCACATAGTTATGATATATGGAGATTGCTGCTAGAAACCGACCTCAACTACGGGAGAGCTTCCATCTCAATATCCTCTCGGTGCTAAGCATAAATTCCACGGAATAGTCAATGTTCTTTACTTATCTTATTATCCAAAGAAGGGCACATCAAGTAGCCAATCCAAGCTAGATTCCATTAGAATAGCTCCTTAATCTCGATTCATCTTAGGTGAGAAAAACCTTTCAACCTTATGAATCCTTTATGTGAGAAAATCCTTTCACAATCATATTATGAGTAGTATGTGAGAAATTCGTTCACAATAAAAACAACAACATCAATGTCTTACCCTTAAAGCAACCTTAAATTATTTTCATCAATTTCATAAATGTAACACCCCATTATTTGAAAGAGCTAGAATTAGAAACCATTTTTGGAAAGAATAAAAATCTGAAATTCGGCAAGTATGTTAAGTATGAGTTTTGGGTCAACTTCAAACGAACATAACTCTAGGTAAAGAATGATTTAGGTGGGCTACAAGATATCAAATGAAAGGTATTTGAATTATCTTTCCAACGCCACTGAGTTTGCTAATTTTCGAGTTCGTATGAGGGAGATATGCCCGTTTGAAGTCGGGCTGTCTGCATAAGGAAAGTCAACCGGATTTTAGAGGGGTATTTTGGTCTTTTCATTACCCAATTAATTTATTCCATTTTAGGAATTTATTTGTGGTCTAAACTGTGTTAGTTCAGTTTACGTAATTTAGAATAACGCTAGGGCTTTCAGAGAAAAGAAAAGAGAGGGAAAGTCAAGGTGTTCTTGGAGATTTCTTGCGGAATCGAAGTTCTTTCGCCAAGGGTTGATCCCTTAAGAGGTATGTGAGACTTCCATAGAGTTGGGTTCGTTCACCCACGCGCCAATCATGTTTGTTTCAGCGAAATTCATTCTAGAAAGTTGCAAGTATGATGTTCTTGAATTATGTTCTTGAAATTGGTTTTCGTTCTTGAGTTTAGATGAGATTGTTGAGTTCTTGATGAAATCAGGTCGATTTTAGAGTTGTATATGAGTAGGTTCTTGTGTTCATGTACTGGGTATCTGAATCTAAAGAGGAATTGAGAAAAATAATCGAATTTAGGCGAATTTGGGTTAGAAAATGAAGAAGGAAAAAGTCGGAAAAATCTAGGTACCAGGTCGCGGACCTGTTTCTCAGGATTGGAACTTTTCTCTTCGCGTCGCGGACCCTTCTGCCTCAAAATTTATTTCGCGATCAAATAATAAAATGCATCTCCGCATCGCGGACTTGCTTCGAGACAATGATTTCTTGATAGTTTCTCATGTTTAACTATCTAAAAACACTCCTAAACATCATGAGATCGTTCCTATCACAAATCACAACCTTGAATTCATAAATCAAATTCAAGGTAGAGTTGAGAGTCAAGCCTCGAAGGTTCTTCGAGTCATTTTAAGATGTCTTTTACAAATCTTTTAAACTTGTTTTAAGACTTAAGCATTGAGATTGAGAAAGTGTAGAGCCGAGTTCATTTCTTTAAAATGTTATATGGGGACTATGTATTCCCAAAGAGTAAATGTTTTCACATTTAAGATGAGAGGAAACACCAATTTTCAAATGAGTTTTCATGAGTAGTTTTAAGTTCAATCTCTTTTAAGAGATAAGCTTTTTGAGTAATAACCTCAAAACCACAGAGAAAAAGTTATGTTTTTAAACATATGAGTTGAGTATTTTGGGTGTAGTATTGAACACTGATATGAGAACGAGTTCATAATAACTCAAGTTTCCATAAACCATGTAGCCAACATGGGTAGGAAGGATCATACTTTTTAGATGATTCCTTAATGCTTTTTAGATTAGACTAGTGGATCCACTTAGTTGACGCGTTCTATATCCCGGCAAGTTATAGGACAGTTCTGGCAGCGTGGACGAGACGTTGTATCATCACATAGATAATAGTGATGGTTGTCGATTAGAGAAACTCCCACAAAATTATATTACTTTATTATAGATATAAATTGAGTTGTTATTGTATTTCTCCAACAAATTGAGTTGCTACTTATTGTTTAAATGCTTTATATAAACTGCATCTTTACTGTTGTTTATTTCTGCATTGAGTTGAGTATCCATGAGTTGAGTAAAACTGAGGTAAGTGTTTCTTTCAGAATTCAGTTCAAGCTTATGTCATGTTTATTTTCCACTCGCGTGCTCATACATTCAATGTACTGATGTCATTTGTCCTGCATCGTTTTATGATGCAGATACAGGTAACCATGATCAACATCCAGCGCTTCATTGATCAAGTTGAGGCACTCAGAGTCAGTTGGTGAGCCTCCTTTCTTCTGGAGGATACCCTTTTATTGCTTTATTATTCTAGTTTATTTGGATGTGGGGGGGCTTGTCCCGACGACTTCTATCTCAATTGTTAGAGGCTTCATAGACAGTTACACTACCAGAAATTCAACTTTTAACGATCACTCCTTAACGAAGGGATATGGCTCTAGTCGTTATAAGTATACTTATACCGACCAGATATTTTTCCAGTTGTTAAAATTAATTATTAATTGAACAACAAATAACTACTATCTGATTGTTAAAAAACCAATTATTGGGTAGTTAAAACAAGGCACGATTTTCTGCACCTATTCTTTCCCAACCCTCTCCTCGTACTTGCGAATTTCCTTTCTTCACTGGGAATTTGCCGTGTCTGGTAACATGTGGTCTTCTCCAGCAACTTTCTGCCCCCAATTACTAACTATTGATGGTGGAAACTCGTTTATCTCTCCTCCTAGTAGAAAGGTACCCATTAAATTTTCACCTCCTTTTCTTTTCTATTATTCTTGCTATTTTGTTCTTGTTCCTTTTTTTTTATTTTCTTAGGTTTAATTGGCCGATTTATAGATATTTCTTCTCTTTAATTAGATCCCAAATAATGTGGTGAAATTTGATTTACTTTTTAGTATTGGTGAGTTTTCATACTTCTATGTGCAATTCGGTACTCGAAGAAACTTGCTCTAGTTTGTGTTCTCAGCCACCTGTTTTCCTTACTGAGACTTTACTCTTTTTTCATAATATATCTTTTATGGTCATGATTTATTCTCATTTCACAGTATTTTGCATACCCTAATTTGTTATGTTTTGTATTTACCTTGCTGCTTATATAACTAATTGAGTACATTATACTGTTCTTTTTGGAATACCTTACAAGGACTCTGTGAAATTTAGGTGCTTTATTTTATAGTCACAACCAAATTTTCACAAGAAAGACACGGAGAATGCATATAAACTTTCATTAGCAAGACAATTTTTTTTTACAGCTTATTCAATCATTCAAAAAGAAGAACAAGTATGTAACAATGTAGTTTGTCTAGTTTCTATCTACTTGTTCAACTTTTTCAATGATTGCGTAAGCCGTAAAAAAATTGTCTTGCTAATGAAAATTTATTAATCGATTTCCTTGTTGGCTCTGACATGAAAATAGGTTCACGTTTGTAATCCATATAGTTTGTCATGGCGTAATGTAACAGGCCTCATCCTCGAATAGAGCACGTCTTGTTTCCTTTAAATTAGGTTTAGTTACTTAATGGTCTCTCTAAAACTAAGGTACAGTTTAATAAAATTCAGAACTATATATGATGGATACTGATTCTAAATGTTTAAATTTATATGTTTGACTATTACTATATCACATTGCATGTTCTAGAGTAAAACCAAAAAGTTAACTATTTTATGAATGTTGACAGAGGATACATCTTAATATGATCATGTTATGCATATTGCTTTTGCTTTAGATCAAATATGAGTGTTGTTCTTTTGATATTAAATTTCTTCTACCTGCTACAATATTATATTTTTTTTGCAAACATTGTATATAGTCTCAGAGAATCCAAACAAATTTAGAGTAGTTACATTTGTTGTTGGTTCGAATTTGACACTTTCTTGCTCACGAAGTGATCAATGAATGTGAAAAAGAAATATCAAGATCACAATACAAATAAAAGTGACCAGCTCTAACATATTGCCTGTATCACAAAAAATATCTTATGGTGACTATTGCATCTAATGTTTTAAGAACTCATTGCACTTCTTGATCAATTTAACTAAGTATAGGTATAAACTATGAAGTTCAATTCTTGTGGCAATATTTGGCAAGTTAAGATGAAGTTGATACAATTCAAATTTGGATAAAAGGCTAGAAGGGAGTATTTAATTGTGTTCACTGAAAATAGTAAATGTTTCAAGGAAGGATATCTTTTTTTTTTGTTTTTTTGTTAGTGTTCAAGTTGATTTACAGTTAGTGATTCTTGTAATGGTCAACTTGTTGAGATTCATATATTTTGCAAACAGAATACTTTAAGAGCGAGATAGTATCTTCTCCGGCCCTGTGCATAGCAAGAGCTTTAGTGCGTAGGCTCCCCTTTAGGAAATTGTGTGTGGTGTCTGCAATTTATTGTGTAGTTGGACTCCGTGTAGACTATAGAGTTCTTAACGTATCTATAGAACTGACATGAAACACTTATTCTAATCACTAGCTCTAAAAAAGACAAGAATATTATTTTTCTTCTAGTTTAGATGATAGGTTATCTTTGGGAAAACTTCCTAATTGCTATCAAAGATGAATATTTATAAATCTGTAACAGGAGAATACATATGAAAATACAATTTTATGCAACTTTTTTTGTGCTAGCTGATTTTATGAGTGATAAATTTTTAAGCCTTATATATCTTGACTATCCTTATGGAAAGTAAGAGATAAAAAGCTTACTGTTGTGGGATGGGCCATGAGGAATACTTTCTATGAGTTGAAAAAATACTTTAAAAATGAACCAGAGAAGTGGGTTAAGTAGTTTGGGGCTGATGTGTTCAGTAATTTGAAAGTAAAATGATTTCTTTCTCTTTGTTATATTAAAATCTCATCTGAGAAATCTTGAACAAAACAAGGGGGTAGTTTCATGGTTATTATTTTACTTTAGACTCCTTCAGGCAAGTTGTAAAAAATTATAACAACGTCTAGAACAATGTCAAGTGCAACACTTACGAGATTTGGGCATGTGATGAAAATTTTCTTTAGTACATTAGTGAGATAAAATGAAGTGGTTCCTCACTCGGCAAGGTATCCTAGATGGCCAGCCGTTAAGACATAACCGACATTTACAGTCATGTTGTCATCCTAGTTTTTTTTTTCAATTTCAATGTCAACAGATTGAACCTCAAATCTGAATTTCTCTTGTCTGGTTTGTTGTTATTCAATTCAAATTTATCTTTTTTGTATATAGTCTTTTTATTTTTCTTGGTGTTCACGCTTTAAAGGTCATGTCTTCAACTCAAACTGTTTCTCTATTTTACCAATGAGAAATGTAGTATTTTCTTTGAACTTAATAGAAATCATAATCTCAAATTTTCTTTTATTAATCATGTTTAAAAGACCTAATAATTGTGTCACTTGATTCAATATATTCTGGAATATTAAACATCTAAACAATTGATATTTGTTTTTCTTTACATTAGAAATTTGTCGTTCTTAAATCATAAGAAATATGAATGTACATCATCACAAATCTATCCAGCGAGAGTTAGGGAAAAAGTTTGGCCTTCACTGACATTTCACGAGGAATCCCATTTACTTCTATAGGGACATAACACAAGTTTCTAGCTTGATTATTCAAATGCTGCATATGGAAGATTGGATGAATTTTGGATACTCGGTGAGATATGAAATTCATTTCGACTACTTTTAGTAGGGTGACCAATTAATCTCGTCCCCCAAAAAGGTGAAGGTGAAGATGACAAACAGATTGGAATCCACTAGGGCCATGATTGATCACGACTCCATAACCGTTCTCGAGGAGACCTTTCTGTTTGACAACTATCTTTTTTGTGTAAAGAAGTTGACCAAGAAACTGGCAGCTCTTTTCTTCAGCCTTATAAAGTACAATTAAGCCGTTCCTAAAAGTTGGTGATAAGAAAAATGTGCACATGTACTTTGGGATTTATGTTTGTAAAAGCTAGAACCTTGTCATTCTCGTATATAATGTCTGTTGGATTTTTCTTGTTTATTAACTTGTCAAATATGGTAGGAGAATTTGAAGGAACAGAGAGAAGGTTGCTTCTTTTTCGAAAGTCATGGAAGTAAAGTTTGAAGTTAGTACTTAAGCCACTGGATAGCTACAAAATTCATTTTCAAAATTTCTTAGCCCATTTCAAGGTACCATATGATCTCTATTTTGAACCATCTTCTTTGTTCTCTTATATTGGCTAATTCTAAGTAAGGACTATTGGAAGGAGGATTGGTACTTTGTTACCTTATAAAATACAGAAGTATATACTTTTTAAGCACATGAAAATATCACTTGAGAGTTGGTAGATGGTATAATGAGTTAGCAATATTTTTAGGTATTATGAAACTAGTATAGTTGTTAAGTTTCTATTGGTTTTACATATTAGTCGTCCTAAATGTTTTTATCTTCTGTTTGACAGCCATTTTAATAAATCTGGATCATGATTCTCTTTGTGTTTATTAAGTTTTAGTTTTAATCAAAAATTGTTACAAATTATGTTATTTAGAAGGCTTCTAAGTTTATTCAATCCTTGTTGATTTTTGATTTTTTAAGATGACATGGTTAATGATGTGTCTGATGTTGGTGGAAGTATAACAAGGAAACAAGAGTAAAGCTCCCAGTCAAAATTATGGAAATTTAAAGGAGAAAGAGAAGTATTTATAATCGAGAACTTAATATTATGTGTTGATATCATTGGAGGGTCAATGTGTCACTTCAATCGGATGTTAGGGATGGTTAGTAGAATTTCAGGAAGGGCTAAAGAATATGTAGTACATAGGGATACCTCTGCTCACTTGTGGTGATTTCTTTTCTGCACAGATAGTATATTCGATCTTTGAAGTTGCTCCAAGGCATTTGTCCGATCCTTTGTGTTTCACTTCTTTGTTCTCATCCCCCGTTTCTATGCAATATATCTTTACTAATAATGATAAATTTGATTCTAATTCTTTGGTACAAGAAATATATGTGATAAAGTTACTTCATTTTTTCATTCATGGCAGATATCCACGGGACCTCTGTACATCTTTGGTATTGATATCTACTTTGAATTTGATGCTACCAACTTGTACGATTATGGAACATATTGTTGGTAACTCATTCTTATTGCATCTTTCAACTTCTGATCTCCTTCATTTTACTAGTTTATGGTGAGGTAGTATATTTATGGATAAGTAATAAGGGGTCGTTTGGTAGAGTGTATAAAAATAATACCCAATAGAGTGTATTAGTAATGCATGTATTAATTATACTTGTATTAGTTATGCATAAATTATTTCTTATGCATTGTTTGGTTTGGCGTATTAAAAATAGTATGCATTGTATAAAATTATTTATTTACGAAAGTATCCTTCACAATTATGGTGGAAAAGATGTAAAAGTACTTTTGAGGGGTAATTGGGCCTTTAATCATATTAATGCATGTATTAAATCCTTTGCATTACTAATACGTAGAAATCCATG
Source organism: Solanum chiquidenum (assembly GCA_029582725.1). Classification (NCBI taxonomy): domain Eukaryota; kingdom Viridiplantae; phylum Streptophyta; class Magnoliopsida; order Solanales; family Solanaceae; genus Solanum; species Solanum chiquidenum. The sequence continues at coordinate 5,074 of JAJOOS010029689.1, read as the reverse complement.
GTATTAGTACTACACTCCTCAATACACAATCGAGTCAAGCATTAGTTATACATAGCATGAAAAGATGCACCAAACAAGTTATTACTAATACATATAATTAATGCATGCATTATTTTTGCTAATACACTCTACCAAACGACTCCTAAGAGTATTACATTTTTCTGATGTTCGCCTTCAGTTTTCTTCATCAAGAGAACAATTTCTTATTTTTTGAGACTATTGCAACAAAAATTGTAACTGCTATAATTATTGGCTTATTGTTCTTCTGTTATTCCAGAATTGAGTGATATTGATACACGTGCATATGTGCTCGTCAAGAATTTGAAGTCTTTTTATTAATGGATTACTTAATATCTCTTTTACCAGATCAATCATTTGATGTCTGAAGAACTTGTACCGGAAGAAAGTGCAGATCAAGTATAAGCAACGGAAAATGTTTAACGAACAAGTAGAAGTACAAGGCAAACCTATTTTCTATTGTTGCTAAGAACTGTTTAAAGATTTTCTCATTTGTACATGATGTAACAATTTTCTTTTTAATTTGTTAGGAGTTGAAAAACAATGTCATACAATTTGGTTTTCGTTTTTGGGTAAAGTGACGCTTTAGGTTCATTGTAATTGATGATGAAGTTTATATGAAAATAATTTCTATTATATAATTTCAAATCTCTGTATAGTTACTATATAATCATCAGATTTGTAGCTATAGTGGAATATTGATAGACAGTTAAAATACAAAATCACAAGTAACGACCGAATATGTTGCCATAATTAAATGACTTTTAAGGACATGAATAACATTAGCGAAGGGAAATTTGGTCGCTAGAGGAGGTATAACGACAAGACTTTTTGTTGTCGTTAAACGTTCTTTAACGACCGGACTGAAAATCTGGTCGTTAACTTTTAACAACGGAACTTTTAACGACCGGTATTTTTTCGATCGTTATTGATCAATAGCGACCCGATTAAGACTTTTAACGACCAAATTCCCCCTCACTAAAGACCTATTTTCTTGTAGTGTTAGTTATTAGTTCTTTAGTCTTGTTATTTCAGTTGTGTTGATTATAAGACTTGATTGCCTCATGGCCTAGTTGAATGTTTTCTTTTATAAACATTCTAATTTATTCACGAGTTATCTATGTTGAGTAAATTCTTCCGCTGAGTAGTAAGCTAGGCCAAAGGTTCGCTTGGGGCCAACAATGGTTCTCGAGTGCCAATTCCGCCCAGGGTGTAGGCTCAGGGTATGACAAACTTGGTATGAGAGCACAAAGTTCAAGAGTCCTAGAAAGTCTATGAAGTCGTGTTTGTAGAGTTCTAGTTATCAATGTGAAGCGCGCCACATCTATAATTAGGAGGCTGCAACATTTAGGAACTATCTCACTTCTTTCATACTCATTTCGTGCGATAGAGTTATCTCTAAAAAGGTTTCTATCTAACTTGTTCTTGCACGTATCTTTCAAATCATGCCTCCACGAAGAGCTGTCCGAGGTCGTCATGCTAGGAGAAATATTGAGGAACAAGGGGTACCTAATGCACCTGAAGTGCAACCACAAGGAGAGGTCACCAATGCTGAGCTTCGTGAAGCTATCCGGATGTTAATTCAGGCTATGACCAATCAAGTTGGACAGAGGGAGAATCAACAGGAACTGGCAGATACATCTAGGATCGGTGAGTTCTTAAGGATGAATCCTCCAAGCTTCACTGGTTCAAGTGTCACTGAGGATCCGAAAAACTTTGTAGAGGAACTACAAAAAGTGTTTGAGGTTATGCGTGTTGCTGATGCTGAGCGAGTAGAACTAGCTGCATATCAACTGAAGAGTGTTGCTAGAATCTGGTTTGACCAATGGAAGAAGGGTAGAATTGAGGATGCATCGATGTTAAGCTGGGTTGTGTTCGAGAGTACTTTCTTGGGTGTTTCTTTCCCCGGGAACTAAGAGAAGTGAAGGTACGGGAATTCCTCACTCTTAAGCAGGAATCGATGAGTGTTCATGAGTACAGTCTGAAGTTCACCCAACTTTCCCACTATGCTTCGGAGATGGTTGCTGACAGGAGGAGAAAGATGAGTTTGTTCATTGCTGGGTTGTCTCGTCTGTCAAGTATGAAAGGCAAGGCAGCTATGCTAATAGGAGATATGGACATAGTGAGGTTGATGATTCATGTGCAGCAGGTTGAAGAGGATAAGTTGAGGGATAGAGAAGAGTTCAGAAATAAGAAAGCGAACACGTCAGGGAATGAGTCCGGACATGTAACACTCCGGGAAAATGCTAGGGTAAGCTAGATCTTAACATGTAGACTAGTAGTCTAATGAAGTTACTACGTAAGATGAGGGTCTTTAAATAAGTTCCCTAACCTAGTACCAAGGTCCAAGAGCTTATACGTCAAGGCAAGGCTCCCATAAGGACCCTCCAAGGGTCCTTGATAAGAGCCAAGAGGCTGCTCCAAAAGCTGCCAAATGCAGGTTCATTCACGAGCCAAAGACCACGAGGCGTGGACTGACTCACGCCCGTAGATGGGAGTCGTGAGTCCAGGCTTAGCCTCTACCAAAATCCCCCAAAAATTCCATGTCTCAGACCCATTCCACGGATGTGCAGCACGGTCCGTGGTCCAGCTCACACTCGGTGGATAGGCCTCGTGAGTTGAGACTTAGTCTTCTCACCATGACCTTGAACCTCTCCTCTCTGACCCAAACGACGGAAGCACAACACGCTCCGTAGTTCCACCTATGGTCCGTAGGTGGGGGAGTCGTGAACGTGGCCTGCACATCTGTCAAGGACTCGGCCTAGGTGATGGTAGTTTGGTAATTTACTAATTAATTATGTTAGGGTGTGGGACGGTTATATTTAGTTGTTTTAAGTATATCAAAGTATTTTTAAGTATTAAATAAGTCTTTTAACTCTCATAACTCCAAAATATCTTCTAAATTCTCTCTTCTCTCTCTAAGAAGTTCCTCCATTAAAGAACAAAGGAGAAGGTCAAGATTAGGGTTCAAGCGTCAAGATCTTCACTCAAATTTCGTGGGTTAACATCAAACAAGGTATGGGAACCTTGATTCATGGAATACTTTCCTCCATGAAGCCCTCTCAACTCAATTTTGAAAATGGGTTTTATTGTTCAAAAACTAGGGTTTTTATTCTAGTCATGGGTTCTTCCTAAAAATGTTTTCATTATGTTATTTGATGTATATTATGGACGATTTGATGTTTTAATGGTGATTTTATAGTAAAACTCCCCATGAACCCATGAACTACCCCATGACCCCAATTCATGAATTGCAATGAAGGTATTGATGAAAGCTGATTTCTACTATATATTGTGGTTATGTTAATTTGGTTATGAAACCTTGAATTTATCATGTTGATTATAGTATATCCTAAATGTAAGTGTGAGACTTGGTTCATGACCGTGCAAGGGGTAAATTGTGAAGGATTGTTCATGATTGTTGATAATTATTGATGAACTTATGAACTCGTTTGAAAGGTGAGAATCCTATGACTATTGTGTGAATTGAGGTGTTGTTGGAAGACTAATTTCCCCTATAGTTGCACATGTTTAAGTATAAATTGTCTAGGATGATGTTGATGTTGTTGTGTTGATTGAAGGGCTAGTTCTCATGAAAACACTATGAATAATGAGGTGAAAGTTACTCACCCTAAAATGATGATTCTAAGGTGAAAGGTAGTTCTCACTTAAATGAATCTTTGAGCTATTTAGTGAGTTGTATTGAACGAAGGGTAAATAATGCCTTCACACATGTAGATACAATTCCATACTAATTATGTATAATTGGGAAATAATGCTTAGTACCGAGTGGATATGGATAATGAGGAAAAGGCCCCTCGGCTAATGCAATAGGTTGGGTCATCTATAGTAAACTGATGAGATGGAAGCTCCTCCGCTAATGCAATAGGTTGGGTTTCTAGTAGCAATATCCCTATCCCATAACTATGTGCCAAACATAGGACTTATCTAGTGGATCCACTTAGAAACTAAATATCATTAGTTCTACCTTCGGCAAGTAAGAACACCTTCTTTCGGTGTGGGGTTATATGACACCGGATTTCATGTAGCTCACATGGTCTATGTCAGTTATGGCTAATATTTCCTAATAACAATAAGATAATGAATATGATATGAACTATACTATGACTTCTTAATGGGTTTACTTGGTAGGAGTGGGGGTATGGGACTTCACTTTTACATTGCACAAGGAGATTTATTAGGATGTTGTGGAATGGTTTCCTTATGGTATGATTAGATATGAATAAATGACTTTCCTTATGTTTAGTTCATTTACTTGTATAATTCCTCATTTATGACTATCGATTATGGTAAGCTTGAAGATTATGGTAATGAATATGTGGCTTCAAGGAATGTTTAGTAAGGTTGGTATTATGGGATGACAACCATACATTGCACAAGTGTTCTTAGAGGGTGATAAGGTATTGATATTACTACGTTATGAGTGTATTGTGACTATAGCTTGTCTTCTATATTTGAAAATGCATATTCTCTGTGGGATCGACCCTGACTCATAGTTGGGTAAATATATTGCATACGATCGTTTATATTTTCAAGAAGTATATTTGAACGTTATCAAGAATGGCGCCGCTGCCGGGGAATATGGCTTACAAATTGTCTTTAATATTTATTTTGACTTGTAGTCCTTTTTTTTTGTTGTTGTTTTAATTTACCTTTCTTTATTATATGTTTTACTCTTCTTGAGATGTCATCTGAAAAAATATGTAGTGATAAGTGTTCTTGCAATTCTTGCCTTTCTGATTTTATTGGTTCGTTTAAGTTAATTTTTTTTATCAACTAGATAAGTTGTATGGGGACATGGAAGATTTATTGATACTGTGCTATAAATCAATATTTAAGTGCATGATTGATGAAGATACCTATTATTGGAGTCTCGAGAAAGTAAATTTTCAGTTGAGTGAAAAGATTAAATCATATGACACCCAAAAATTTAGTAGTAATATGTGTGAGGAAGAAAAAATACTTATAAGTCAACTTGAAGAGCTAAAAGTTGAGGGCCAATTGCTTGATCATACTGTTATTGATATTGTCACTG
>JAJOOS010029688.1:0-11367 GCA_029582725.1 Solanum chiquidenum | reverse complement strand
AAATTGATGTTCTTACCTTTTATTGTTAGACGGTTAGTTGTTACTTTGAAGTTTGAAGTGTGAAGTGAATAACAATTATTACGTTATCATATTCTCTCTTTATTTTTGTTGACACCGAAAAACCGATTTAAAAACACCGAACTAAACCGAACCGAAGTAGAAAAAACCGAACCGAACCGATCTAGTTTGGTTTGAAATATGGTGCACACTTTTCTAAAACCGAATACCGAAGAACCGAACCGAAATTTGATTAAACCGAACCGAAGAACCGAACGCCCACCCCTAATATATAGTGAGATTCACGGGTGTAACTAGGGATCACCCAATTGATTCCTTCTCTTTTTATGATGTGGCGTCCAGGCCAGCTTGCGCGCACCCGGACTATTCCACCGGGTACTTGCTACCTCCCTCTTGCATAGGTATCCAGTAACTTTTCCCACCAAGGCTTAGGTAGATGGGAAGAAATCACCTAGTGTTCCTTGTCCCACTAGGCCACACCTCGGGTGCAAAACAAGGGTACACTCAATTGATTTGTTCAGTTCCCTTGTGAACTTGCTAGGTTGGTTGTGACATCCTGCAGAACTATATGCAACTCGAACAGGATTTTTCTAGTGGATAGTGATTGCTGTTCGTGAGGATTAACTTTAATAGAAAAGATAGCTTATGCTAGTATAATATGGAAGTAGGAATTCCATATTCACAAACCTCTTATTTATGTGGAACACATTGTGAGATATACTGCCTGGTTAACTGTCTTGGGGTGCATATGTTGCCTCTTCCCGCTGTCCGTCAGAAAAAATTACTCGGAAAGAGGAGAAGATGATGACATCTAATTATTATTAATGTGAAGAGGCATGCTTCAAATGCACTCAAGTAGTCCATTTCTGGAAAAGAAAACAAGGAATTTATTCGTCTTTTCATCATTCTTTCGATACTCTGGGAAATGATTTGGTTGATTTGTAGCTAATCCTGAACTTCTCCCCCCTACCCCTTCTCTGTTAGGTGACAACCTTGGTTAACAAATCTGTGAAGAAGCCAAAAGTAACTGTTGCATCCGTCTTCAGCAATGAAAGTGACGAGGAGTAACACTGCATCTACACAAGCCTGGTGTCGGTGAAGACTGATGAATGATAGATACTGAAACTGAATGCATTTTCTGTTGTTGGTGTATTATGTTGAGTTGTACATTGTAATCCTTTTTAAGCATTTATTTGCTGTCATGACTGGATGATGTTTGTCCCTGAGGGGATTTGATAGATAGATAGATAGATACCATGTACTCTATTTCTATGGTTTAGAACATGTTACACGACATTTATGCGGTAAAATTTGTGTTCTACATTTATTTTTGCCCTTTGACTCTGTCACTAAGTGCGGGCAACGTGAACAAAGTTGGAGGAAAAGAGTGGATTGACTAATTGTTCTAAAACATATCAAATATGGCATGTCGAACAAGTAGACCGTTTGGAGTACTAGATACCATCAGTGTCAATATGTCATATCCTCTCAAGGCCTAATTGTTCCAAAACATCAACTAATTCCTTGCATCACATGCAAGAATTTGAAATAAGTATTTTGCATCTTTACTTGTAGGGCGAGCAAGTGATTACTACTGCAACTGAGCATATATTATTTAGACATGCACAAGGATTAGTAATAAGCACCTGACGTAGTCAAGAAAGAGACGACTAGTGTGCCATATTATAGTTAGATACAACACAATCATATAGCAATAGCAGTAGCAGTAGCGGTATCATTCATCTCTTACAATACTTGCCCCATTTTACAAAGTAACTGTGGCGTGTAACTACATGAAAGGCTATTATGCAGCTTCAGCAAAACCCACTTGGGATTTACCATAGTCAAACACAGTGTGATACGGCCCCATGAATACATCTCCAAGAATCCTGCAACAACATTTATGAATATCATTTTAGGACAGCAGCAACAGAATATTAGCTACATGAAAACGAAATAGAAAGTGTTGTGCTTGTATGAAACATGATTCTATTGTTTTTGCTTAGAGTAATGTAGTAGTATGAATGTAGTCCACATTGACTCATTGATGCTTGCAAGTGCAAGGATAACATACCAAAGAGGACCGCGAGGTGGTGGCACATCCAGAGCAGCAAATCCACTGACACAAATTGTCGCAACCCCTTCTCCAGTTTTAAGAATATACTGGCAACCAAAGTTTTTAGTTATCAGGTGTATCAAAGGCATTTATTTCATAACAAATGTTACACATCAAGTTCATTGGCAGTAGTTGATCTTGATCGAACACATTCTGTCTTGCTAAAGTGAAGTTGGTCGTTGGTTGCAAGTCAAGACTCTTGTTTCTCTCCTTTTTACAATCTTGTTCTACCAATCATCTCTTTTATAATTTCCAAATTTTTTATTTGACTAATATTTAATGTAGCCTTACCTGAATTCAAGCTCGTTGGATATAAACAGTTTAAGGTATTGTTTCCAAACTACTTTATTATAGCAGGGGTTCAGTGGCATGTTCTTGCTAGCAGATGCATCAAAATATTAGTAGAATATGTCTTTTAGCTTAAATATCATAATATTAGTAGTAGTTGACTACCATATAATTCCAGGAATGACTTTCTATTTCATAGCAAATAAGACAGTGAAACACCTCCTTCTCCAGAATACTGACCAAAATGAAGTAAATAGATATTTGATACAACAATGGAGCAGCCTCTCGCCGACTACGTTTAATGTTTCAGCAATTCAGTGAATGCAGGTACTTTGTCCTTAGCCTATTTTTCATGAGTCATTCAGACTTCAGAGTTGAGGGTATAATTATTATATAAGCAAATAATGTCAGAGTTAAGGGTATAATTACTATTTAAGCAAATAGGTAGTTTTTTCCCAATTGTTTAGTGAGTGAAATGACAAATCGGGGTGCAATATTAAGATTATATACCACATATGTACATTTCAATGTACTCGAGTAATCAATGTAAGAACATGAACTCAAAAATGCGTGGAGTGAAACCTGTTCTGGAGTAAGCACAAAAGCTTTATCTTTGATAGTGAATGAAATATCTGGCATGGATGAGATGCTGTTACAGTCGATTGCGGATTATCCCATTGGACTTGGTATTTTCTCACAAAGCTGTAAAACATCAAAGCGTTAGTATTAGGGCGATTTGATATACTATTTATTGGACATCAGGTAAAGCTGTGACTTATACCTGATTCACATACTCTAGCACTTTCTCTTTTGTCCCTTCTTGTTTGAGCTGGTTTTGCATCCAAACAACTGCCATCTCACAGGCAGTGCATAATGGTGCTTCACCAACAGAACTTCCTTCAGTTTCCCTTTCAACTACAGTTCTGATATTAGAGCTGCAAGGAATTTGGTACATTAGTTGAGTCACATCTGACATAGCAATTAAAGGGCTAGACAGTTAATCTGGAGCCTAAGTGATAAACCAACATTCTCAGAACTTTATGCTCATTGTATACTGTTGGATTAGCAAATCCTACCTTTCAGGTCAATACAGATCATGCTGAGTATTCAAAAATCAGATGACAGAGAGTGTGGAAATCAGATAATACGTGAGGCACACATGATAATAATTTCAAGAACTCTGGAAGCTCTCGTGATTTTCCTGTGCTTATTTGTAATCATAACAGTAATTTCTCAAATACAGGAAGTAGTTCATACTTTTTTATCCGCTCAACACTTATACTAAAGCCTCCTCAATGACATGAACTTCAAGTTTAACTACGTCATAATAGGAAGAGCAATTAAAATAAGAAGGTGGGGTTGTACCTCACATGCTGAGCTCCATCAACAAAGCATAAACCTGCTTGTGAACAAACTTGATCAGGTCTTACCTGCAGATCACAATAACGTCTTATCACAAGCACACTGAAATGTGAAATAAACAAAAGAGGGAAAGGGAACAGACCCCTGATACTAGTAAGTCCCAGATCATCTCTCCATACTGTGAAACAATAGTTTTACATTCCATGCTAACTATTCCTTCTGCTCCAATGGCATGGTTGATTTGTGTCACGATAGTCTGAAGATGATTCGTCATAAGTTACAAGTATTTTTTTAAATAAAGAGATAGTCCAAAAGTCTACAACTCGAGTAAGTTAGAGATAACAGAACATACTGTTGGACCAGCAAGCAGTGATGTTCCAGAATCCACAATAGCAGCACAGCCACCTGCACAATAACCTGAAATGGGAAAACATGACCAGAACTTAAAACACTCATTAACTGTGTTAGATAGATGGTATACCTCATTCAGAATGATACTTAGTTTGTTTTTGTCCATGGCGCAAGGATAACTTATATGCCTAAAGGGTACATGTCTGTGTATAACTCATGAAAACTGGATAACAGTAAGGTACTGCCTCAAAGCAGTAGACTTAGAATTTATCTTTCGATAAACAAAGTTGAGGGAAATCCCCATTTCTTGCATGTGATGATCTACGCTCTGTTAGCAATTCTATAGATGATTACATGGGATTAGATGGGAAATACTCACCTGTTGATGTGTTCCCGATAAGGAAATCTCCCATATTAAACTGAAAAGGCAAAGGAAAATAATTGGAGGATAGCATAACAAATGAGCTGCTTTTAGATCGCACCACCAACCTTCTCCCCCCTCCAAAAAACCAGCATGCTAAGATGTAGAAGAAAAGAGGAAATGGAAAAACGTTCAAGTACCTGCCAGTAGCCCTTCTGAGTCAACGGAACATAAGTATGATTACCCTTGAAGTGCTTTGGATCAACTCCACCAAAAACAAGTTCACCTCCCTCTTTTGCATTTGCATCACGGTTAAACCAGAAAGAGAAGACTGGCTCTTTAACAAGACCTTGCCCCACCATATTGTACCTACATTTAGATCAGAGGTAAGACAAGCAGACTCCATAAAGCTGAGAAGAAAAGAAACAATAAATAAATGGTACAACTGAAGTAAACGCCTAAAATAGGAAGAACTACCAGACAGGTGTAGTATTTCCAACAGAAATTTCCTGGAAACCAAGGCCTAGTATACCATCAAACTTTGCAACTATAAATGTAATACTAGGTTCTCGTGTCGCCTCAATAAACACCTGAAAAATTGATGTAGAATTGTCATCATTTGGAAAACAGAAAGGATCATACCATGGTATGTCGAGAACCAGTTGCCAAACAAGAATTCACCTGGTCTTTAACTACAAGATCACCAACTTGAACATTGTCCATACTGAAATGGCCAGAGATTGATCCAGTTCCATAACGGATTGAACAAGATTCCCCTAGATCATAACAAGCAACAAAATACAATCAGAAAAAGACACATCAAGCCGGAACTGCAACTTGAAATGAAAAAAGAAATTACTTGATGAACAATAAATATGAAATAAAAACAAAGATTCTTAGTTAAAAAGGAGTGTGATGATCACCATCTCTTGTATATGTACTGGATTTGCTCGCCTTGTACTTGGAGTGGATCCAGCATGCAATCTGTGAGCATTTTCAAATTTAAGGAAGAAATTCTGATAAACGAGTGAAGGGATAAATAACTTAACAACAATGAGCACAACAACTTACAGAGAAATAGCATTTCGATGATGGAACCCAGAGGTTAGAACTCCCAGTATCAAAGATAATTTTGAATTTCTGAGGAGGTGAACCAATACCAATCTCTCCATAGTATTGGGCATCCAAGTAGTTCTTTAAGGGGACTATATCGATATCTGAGTCACTCGATTTCTTTTCAATGCCATTCACATGCTTCCCATATCTATCTTGTAGTTTGGCTACTCTTGCAGCTTTTATGCTATTAACGTCCAAGCGGTGCTTCTTCAAACCAATTCTAAGCAAATCACCAGAGGAAGCAGGAAGTGCAGAGCAAGCAATGGCCCATAAAAGAAGAGCAGCACATAGATGCTTCTTTTCCATGTTTGCACTACAAGACCAAAGAGGGGATTAACAAGATGTTAACACAACTAAACAGGAATATTCTGATTTCTACAATGTCATAATCTAGTCTTAACAGAAGAGAAATCTTAACTTAACCCACAATAATTATGTGCATAACATTACTACAGAATACTCACAACTCTCAAGGGTGTCCTGAACCTATTCCCTATCCCACATACAATCCACTTTCCATGAAGACTTATTATCACTAACCAAGAACTTAACATATGAAATTTGCTAGCTCCAAGATTAGTTAAAAATTAAAACATTCACACGCTACAAACATCCTATTAATCGTTTACTATCACAATAGATGAATGACTCTTTTACCCGGAAATTCAGATTTTTATTTTGCATCTACCTTAAACCAAGATTAAGAAAATATCAAAGACCCATCTTTCTTTTATTCTTGAAAAGTGTAAAAAAGATTCCTCCCCAAGAACATGGGAAAAATAGAAGAATAAATTGACAACATGGATACAAGAAAAGCAAGTCAAACAACTAAACTCTCAAGAAAAGCAAAAAAAAAAGAAAAGAAGGGTTTTCAAGAAGTTAAACTTCTAAACAATATACAGATGATTATTCCGTCTGAACTAATTAGTAGAAGCAAAACAAGTTAATTATAAGAAAACTACTACAAAAAGAGATCAATATACAACTGAAAAATCATCATCTATATGAAAACCAGAAACAAGAAGATAAAGATTTAAAGGGTCAAACCTGATAGTGTGTATAAAAAGGAAACCCAGAGAAGTTTTTTGATAGAAAGCAGAGAAGCAACAAGTATGGAGGAGAGAGTAAACTGATACTATTTAAATAGCCAATAGGACAATTTTAAGTAAGTAGACCACATAATGGCTCTCCTCCAGTAAAGGATTATTTTGACACGTCTTATACAATTAATCTAATGGCTCAGATTTGTTTGGTTAACTAAAGAGTTATAATCATAGTTAATATTTCTCTCACTTTCTTTCTGTGCTTAGAATCCTTTCTTCTCTGTCATAGTTTATTTTTTCAAACTCTTTTTGCAGCAAATCAACAATAGATTTCTGAATTTTATTTGTAGTGTTGATATTTGGGACTTTAAATTCATTTTATTTTTAATCATTGATAATTTTCCAAATGATGCCTTACTCTCTCACAATGTTTAATTGAAATTTTCCGAGTCAGACCCCATCACTATTTTTACCTTTTCGTCTCAAAAAGCTTAGTTTCAGTTTTCATATTTTTTTATTTTTTTAAAGAAGTTCTATCTCTGTCACTCTTACGGAATGACTTGGGCAATAAGTCCTACGTATTTCTCAAATCTGGCTTCTTTGAAACCCCTCTTTCGTAACTTATTTCCATTTATTTTGTTGGATTATTTAATTTATGTATATCAAAATTTTCAATATCAGACTTAGTCAAAGAGAAGAAATATATTGAAATGGTGGAAGAAGAAAATTAAATATAATGAAGAAGAAAATATCGAAAAATATTCTTCAACACATGAAGAATGAAAAGAGTCGTAGTAAGTAATGCAAAGGAATTGAATGAATGGTACAATTTTTTTTTAAAAAATATATACATATACTACAACAAAAGATTTGAACCAGGAAGTTAATGATTCTTCTGGAAAGATTTGGAAATTGGGAGAAACGTTTTTTTTTTTTTTTTTAAGTAATGTGAGGAAAAAATGTTAACTATAGTAAAACTCTGTAGTTAACCAAACAAATCTGAGCCATTAGATTATTTGTATGACACATGTCAAAATATTAAAGGAGGAACTGGAGGGGAGCCAAATCCAGTTCCTCCATTACCCCTTTAATATTTTGGCACGTGCTATACAAGTGGGTAGGCAGGATTTTTTCGTAAATAATGTACTTTTTAAAATAAAAGAAACAAAAAAACAATGTAACGTCATATTAAAATATATATATATATATATATATATATATATAAAATTCACACATAGTACTATCCCTTTTTAAAAAAATTAATAATTTTGATGATTTTTTTTTAAAATGTATTCAAAATAATACCATGTGAGAAAGAAGGTAAATGAAAAAAAACATTAAAAAAAATGTAACAAAATGAGGTAAAAAAGGTTTGAAAATGCGATTTGTCGTGCGAATTTCAAGCCAAAAGCTAGTTGAACTACACACAACTTTATTTGAATCTATACATATTTTGTAAAAATTTCTAATGAAGTAGTGTCACGTGACATTCTATTAACTCTTGCTAAATCTGCCCCTTGACACGTGAATCAATTTATTTATAGTACAAAAAAATGTGCTTTGAATCAAAAGGGAAAATAATAAATAAATAAATAATTTTAAAAAAAATTATCACGTTTAAAAAGTAAAAAAATATTATAAAAAGCCACTCTTTCTGTTCAATTTTTGACACACTTTTTTTTTAGATTATTGTAAATTGTACTTCATTATAATTAAAAATAATTCAATTTTAAATTATTTTGTTTTACTTTTAATTGAAATGATTTTTTTTCCACCCGGTGTTTGGAGTCCATATTGAAGCCCTAACTAAATCCAAATCGCGCAGTGCACGGTTCATTCAAAAGTCAAACCCTAGACATCTAACTAAAAGTGAAAGAGTTTCACTATTGCACCACAATCCATGTTGATTACAATCACATAAATAATTTAGTTTTAAAATTCCTCCATTTAAACATCAAGTTTCAAAAAGCTTTCTTTTTTTTAAAACACTATATCAAATCTGTCGAATAAATTGAAACGACTGTAGTATTAAATTTTAGAAAAAGGTAGTTAGTTAATTATAAAATCAATTCTCCCTACTTTTAGCTCAGTTAGACACTTTTATTTTCTTATAACTAAAAAACAAAGAATTTATTTATTTGATGTATTTTTATTTATATAATTTGACATCTTGTGGGTTTTGTTTTGCAAAGTTCTTTCTTTTGATGGTTAGCTTTGATTGGTGAGTAATAAGTTGCTTTTTTTTTTGGTTGGTGAGAAACAAGTGATTCTAGTTTACTTGACGTGTGCGTATACCGCACTTCCCTTCTCCTCTTATTTTTTAGCTTCTTGTTAAACTAATCAGGATTTGGACATGTAATTTGAATTTAAAATTTATGTTTGTTTATGATATTTGAATTATAATTTTAATTCGTATTCAAATCTTATTGAATGGTTTAATTCTATGATCAAATTCATATTCAAATCTTATTGAGCGATTTAATTCTTTGAACATAGGGATCGTTTGATATAGAGTAGGGATAGGAAATGTTATCAAAAAAAATTAAATAACTATTTCTTATATTAGAAAATTTGTATTTGATCATGAAAATTTAAAATTCAAATTGAAGTTGTATTTTCAATTTCAATTCATTTTCACTTTTGAAGTTGTATTAATTTAACTACATAAAAAAAAAATTAAAAAAATTAAGTACATTTAAAAATGAGCATTATTACAGATTATTCTTTACATAAATTATAACCAAACAAAATTTGATAAATTCCAAATAAAGTGAAATATTTATAAGAATATTCTGGGGTAAAAATACCTACTTTAGCTAGTATTTTGTTAGATAGTTTGATAAAATTTTGAAAATTTATCTTCAAATATTCAGTTTTGGGTGAAGTTCCACTCTCACGCACAAAATTTCTAGTTAATATCTTAAAATGTTACTGAACTATGAGAAAATATCTGTCAAAATCATTGAACTTTGTTTTATATTAATAAAATCACTCAGCTTAAAACTTCTATCTTCAAAAATCAACTAGCTACATTTATTTTTTATGATATTTAATTATAAGGCCACAAACAAAATTATAGAATCTATTTATTTTTATTTCATATAATCATAAACCCCGTAGACCGTAGGTAAACAAAATCATAGATTTTTTATTTTTATGTCGTGTTTGTTTTTTCTCCTTATTTGGCATGATTTTCTTTTTTCCAAACAAGTAGGTGTGTTGTTTATTTCTTATCAATAACATTTAAAACACTTTTCGGTTCTCGCCAACATAGGAAATGACATTAAGCTATTAAAGAGAAATTAATTAATCAAATTTGTGAGATTCATCTAATTAGAAGTAAAGAAAGAAATAGAAGAAGCGGGAGCTTATAGTGGAATATGATTTTTAATCTTTAGATGAATCCAATTTGTGGGGAGATCGAGTAAAAATAAAATAGATTCTATATTTTTATTTATTTATGGGTTCATAATTAAATGACATAAAAAATAATTTAATTTATCATGTCAAAATAGTTAAGTGACCTTTTAAGATATTAAGTTCAAAATTTCAAATATTTTTTAAACAAAAAAAAAACATGTTTAAACACAATTTCAAATTTTAAAAACTTAAGCTTTTAAATTCAAAATTTAGGATTAAAATAGAGCTTAATATAATATGAGTAGTTTTTTGTTAGATTATACACGCGTGCTTGAAGAAAATCACTTGGAAATTTCCTCCGAAGATGTTGACAAAATGATATCAATCATGGTGCATTGTTATGTATGAAGTGATGATAAGCTTCAAAATAAATATTGGAGACACAAAGCCCAAGAATGGTAGGCTTGTGTACAGTAAAAAATTTAAATGACACGTGTATTACATGGGGACAAAAAATAATTCATATGCACAGAATTAAAAATGTCTAATTCAAAAGAGTTTCAATATATTCTTATAATAAATAAAGTTAATATATTAAATATTTTAATACTTGTTAAACCAGTTTGATGAAAAAAATGCTCAACAATGAAAAGTACAAAAAAAAGCTTTAGTGTAATAAGCACTGAAATTATAAATATATACTACTAGGAGTAGTTATTATTAATATAAATAGCACAAAGCAAAATACAAGACAAAACGATTGAATTGTGAATAATTAATGGAGAAATTAATAAAAATTACTGTTCATCAAAATAATAGTCATTTTTTTTATATTAATAGTTTATATTTAATTAAGGAATATAATTATTTTTTATCGACCGGCTAAATGTGCAACTTGTCTTGTTTAATTGGGGGTTATAGTTGTCTTTTCATCTCAACTCAATCATAGAGTTCAAAATTCAGCCCAATGTAAATGGCAGTAAAATGGCCCCGTTATATTTCTCTCAACTTTAATGGGACAAATTACTTAAGTACACAACATTACTTTACCTATTCTCAATATTTACCTATTCTTTTATTAAAATACAAAAATCCCTTATTTTCCCCCAATTCAACTTAACCGGATACTTAATTTTTTGGAAGCCAAATTGACCTTTCCCATTCCCTAATTTTCGCCCTCAATCTCTCCTCAGATTTTCCCACAACCCACGATTCCATCTCCAAATTTTCTCCCCCATTATTCTCAACAGATTCATTATTCCAATTTTGAATTTCAAACTAATTCTCTCTCCATTCAATCAATTTCAGAGTTTGAAATAGGTAGTCTCTTCATCTTCAACTTCTTCTTTTTT
>JAJOOS010029687.1:0-20229 GCA_029582725.1 Solanum chiquidenum | reverse complement strand
AATTTGTATAACTATTTGCACTTTTGATGTTTGTAATTGTATAAATTCGTTATTTCGAGTTTATACAAAAATAACTGAATTATACAAATGTACCCGTGAATTATACAAACCTGCGAATTATACAAATCCGCGAATTATACAAATGAGGTAGCTTAAACTATAGCTACAACTCGTAAATATGCAAACTATAGCTATGGAGCATAATTAAGTTTATTATAATGGCTATTTGTGAAAGTTTCCCTATTTATTAACTAATTAACTTAGTTAGTAACTAATGGGTAAAGCCCATACTAAACCCTTTACCACTTGACCCATAAAAATTAAATTAAAGTTAGTAGGTTTGATAAATTTGGATCATAACTTCCGTCACAAAACAAAAGTGAAAACTTAATGGGGACGTTAACAACAAGAACATGAAGTGCATAAGGTAATTACCACACCCCAAGTATTTGTATTATATATTTGGATATGAGTCATATTAATACTATTATAATAAAATGGGGTTGTGAAAGAAAATTAAAAGAAATTGAATCGAGAAAAAAAAAACTACCAGTAACGTTTTTGGACTAGGGGAAAGATGATTGTGGCTATGTTTGGATAATCTTTCGATGATGAGGGTAATCATTGGACAATGGATATTTTGTGGGTTATATATATTAGGAGTATGTGATGGATGACTAATTATCTGGAAATTCATTTTTCTCGTGTTTCTGTATTGGAATTTAACTTATGATAATATTGGTATGAATAATTAAATTAAATAAAAGGTGTATTGTATTATATGAACACTATTAGAATTATGTTATTTGGAGGAATTAAGACTTAATCCTAGGCTTGAAATTTAGGAAGTATGAGACTTAACATATTAATTGTATCAAAATTAGGAGCTTGATTAGAGATATAAGTGAGTTTTTGGCTCTAGAATAGACATATAGTAATATGGGTGTCTACGGATTTGTTTACTTACAAATATTGCATAATTGATAGATTAGGAACGTTCTGAAGCTTTACGAAAGGAAAAGGTGAAATCTTGAGGATTCGTGATACGCGTTCGACATTCAAGGTATGTTAAAACTTCCTAGACTTCATTGAGGGACGTTGTCTAATTAAAGATTAAAAATGGAATAGACAATGGGTAAGGGCAAAAGATGGGGGTCTCGTACCAATGGTATAACGGACATTGGTATGAGTACCAATGTTATTAAAGGGAAAATTTATTACTATAATATGATAGATTGTTATTCGAGAATGTCAAAGCATATGTGCATTAGCTGATGTATTTAGTGACTTGATTTCTTTTGTGTGGTTGAGTTTCTTTATTGAACCCGTATATTTGTGATAATTGAGGTGATTATATGTCATAGAAACATTTGACTTATTGAGATGCTTCATCATCCCATTTTATTGATATCATATTGTGCACATGCATTGGCATGCGATTGAGTATGAGAAAAGGTCTAACACATGGAGATCATCCGTGTTGAGATCGATTTATGATTATAATTTGGGCACGTGGAGATCGTCCGTGTGAGGGATTGTTTATGATTATAAGTTGGGCACGTGGAGATCTGTTGTGCCGGGGATTGTTTGATTTTATGATAGTGCATTGAGATCGTCCGCACAGACACATGGAGATTGTCCGTGTCAGTAAATGGACCTCGATTTATTTTCGAGGAGTATCATGTATATACGATTGAGAGAGTACTTGGAATCTGAGGCATATCATTTCATGGTGTCATATTGCATTGCATCCCATTACATCCTCCATTCTCGTTGATTATGTGCTTTATTGGTGGTTGGACATGACGTGATATGTCATTATCCTTATTTGATGAAACTTGACTGATAAGTATAATGTAGACTGGTAAAATTAAAGGATGATTTTCTTATATACTCTTGGCACTACTTCTTTGTTGTTGGTCTATGAGATATACTAGGTACACATGGTTTCGTACTCATACTACACTTGTTGCACTCTTTTGTGGTGTAAATTGGATTTTAAATTCGAGCGCATTTCTTGGATTTTTGAGTCTAAGTTTGGATTATCTTGGAGTTATGGTACAATGCTTAGATATTCTGCGGCCCACACCTTCATCTATCTCTATTTATTAGGTTGTTTTGATATTATAATAGGATATTTCTTATGTCTAGACTTTTCATATTAGTTGGACTTGTATCATATTTTAGAAGTTCTTGCACTTATGACACCAAAATCTTGAGTAGTATTTAGCTTTACGCACTTCATACTTATTTAAGACTTAGTGTTTGAGGTATTCTACTTGTTATTTACCTTTTCACCTTAATTATTTAGTTAAATTGGTAATAACTAGTGGGTTAGCTTACCTATCGGTTGGAAACATAGGTGCCATCACGACATGTGAATTTTGGATCGTGACAGCATTGGGATTACAAGGTAATGATGTTACATCTATATTTTGGATTGTTGATTAAGGTGCTTCCAATCATATGACCAACTCAACAAGCATACTAAAAAATGTTCATGAGTATCAAGGTCCATCACAAATACAGATTTCAAATGGTAGTAATTTACCTATTACCAAGATTGGAGATATTACTCAAACTTTCAAAAATGTTTTTGTGACATCCTTGCTGACGAGTTAAGAAAAAACCTAAGAAGAAAGAAGCATCTCATTGTGTTGGATGCTATGTGGGATTGTATGGCATGGCATGGCTTAAGGCTTTCTTTTCCAAATGATAGAAATGGAAGCAAGATAGTCGTAACAACTCAACTTGAGAAAGTGGCTAAGTATGTCATGCTCCATATTGATCCTTATTTCCTTCCATTCCTCACACCTGATGTGAGTCTTAAGTTGTTGGAGAGAAAAATGTTTCAATAGAAAGGTTTCCCGCCTAAACTATACGATGTGAGTCTAGAAATAGCAAAAATATGCAAAGCGCTGCCTCTGGTGATTGTCTTGGTAGCTGAAATAATCAAAAGGAATAAAATGGAAGCCTCTTGGTGGTGTGAGGTTAAAAATTCTCTGATTTCCTATCTTGGTGAGTCCGAAGGATGTAGTCTTTAAACTATGAAGTTAAGTTACAGTAACTTACCCGACTATTTAAAGCCTTGCCTTCTTTATATGGGGATGTATCTGGAGGATGCAAGAATTCTAGTGTCTAAATTGATAAGTTTATGGATAGCAGAATGCTTCGTGCAAAACATTGAATCTGGGATATAATAGAAGAGGCAGCTGAAGGTTACTTGGCAGAGCTCATTAGCAGTAACTTGGCAATAGTTTCATAGAGAGAATATAATGGTAAGGTCAAGTACTACCAGGTTCATGATTTAGTACTTCACTCTTGCTTGGAGAAGAGTAGAGAAGAAAAGCTTATGCTGGCAGTGAAGGGTCCTGATATATAGCCAGTTTCAATCTTTGGATTAGAAGGGAAGTCGAGTGAGCTTCAGTTTCAGCGAAAAGCATTCCAAGTTTGCATATAGGCTCCAAAACACGGAATATTTTCGTCGACACTTGAGGCCACTGATAATGACAAATCACGGAGAATTTTATGATTGGAATCCCTTCCATAAGTGTAGTAAATTGAGACTTCCTACGGTCTTGGACTTGAGTTCTCATCGTGTTGGTTTTTTGTCGTCAGTAACATTGAAACCACTAATTCACCTGAAGTACCTTGCAGTTCTCACAAATGAATTTGATTTTCATCCAGAATCACATCTGTTGCATCTTGAAACTTTAATTGTGGAGAATTTATTCGATTGTATGGTGTTACTAATATTTTTGGGAAAATGGGAAAGTTAAGGCATGTTGATGTTACTTCGGCTGAATTTGATTTGAAAAACAATGAGCTGGAGATCTTTGAAGAATCCTCTAAATTGGAAAATTTGAGGATATTAAGGAATTTTTTTGCTAAAATTGATGATGTTGATAGGGTGGATGTGTTATTACTGAAGTGTCCTAATCTTAAAGAGGTTGACATCACTTTTTTATTCATGTATTATTTTCCACAGATTTGTCTCGAATGGGAGAGCCTTACCCATCTTGAAATACTTTCCCTTTTCTTTGGTTGTTCCACAATTCTATCCGGGTTACATTTGCCTTCAAGTTTACAGAAGTTGGTACAAAAGGGAGTTTCATAAAAAACGTGATTTCCTTCATTGCGGGACTACCAAGCCTGGAGTATCTCCATTTATGGGATTCACGATTTAATCAATCCAAGTGGTGCCTTTGAGATATTACATTCCATAAACTTAAGTTCTTGAAACTGACATACTTAGCTATCTCAAAGTGGGTTGCCTCGGATGAATCCTTTCCCCAGCTCGAAACACTTGTAATGAAAGTGAGCTGTAAGCTCAAGGAGATCCTCCTTAGCTTTGCAGATCCAACACTGAAACATATTAAGTTGATCAAGTGCTTGAAAAATCTCTGGAGGCTTCAACTTTGAAAATTATGGAAGAAGTCGAAGCCATTGAAGGATGCAACCGTATAGACCTTACTATTAGAGTAAAATAGAAACAAGTGTGTATGTGCTGTTTTTTAGTATCTACGTGCATCTAATTTGATAACATCTAATGGTATTGTTACAGTTTTTTCTTGTCGAAACGCCCATCCTCTTATATTGTAACACTATTACCAATTGTTAAGTTTGTTTTGATTGATCAACTCTTTTTCTGTATGTTTTAGATCATTGGAGACAAATAAATGCAGCTTTATAGTTTGGTAGTTGTTTTCCCTGTTAATTTCTATAATTCCATCATCTTTCATTTAATATGCAACACTTGACAAAAGTTATTTTCTAGTGGAATGCTAAGGTAAATTTAAAGATGAGTATTCATGTACGCAAGCTGATTTGAAGGTAGATTCAAAGTTTTGATATCGTTAATACCAAATGATTTAGGAGCAATCCATAGCAAACGTCTCCCTTTATAAATACATATGATGAGTACATGTACAAAAGTCATCTCTGCTGTCCTGGCTCTTCAAAAATGTCGCCCATTGGATTTCTCATATCGCACTATTGGAGGATTCAACACAGGTGCAACAATATTTTTGGAGAGTTTGAGCATCATAGGAAGCCATATAGATATCACCTATCTCTGAATTAATCTTAGTTGATGATACATGTCTCTCACCTTTGAGAACATCAACAGAGGCATAAAACTCGACCTCTTTCATGTCTGTCGCAGTCAATTTTACAGCTAAGGCTGCAACATTTTCGTTGAAGTTCTCAATTATTTGTAGTGCATGGTATAAGACCATCTCCAACTCTACTTTATTTTACTCTCCATTCTCTATATTTGGAGAGTAAAATAGAGAATGTCCTCTCCAACTACTCTCTATTTTTCCTCTACTCTCCAATTATAGATATTCTCTATATTTGGAGAGTAAAATAGAGAATGTCCTCTCCAACCACTCTCTATTCTACCCTCTACTCTCCAATTATAGAGAGTTGAATAGTAGTTCTCCAAATTTGGAGAACTACTATTCATACTCTCTATTTCACTTTTTGAATATTATATTATTATTTCTACTATTTTGTAATTAACATATTATTTTTCATATAAGGCTATTAATTAAATCTCTAATATTCACAGTTCTTTTTAAATGTAATATATCATTTTTTAAAATATTTTATTTTGTATATACTACTTTCATCTCGAACTAATAATATTTTAAATTTTTTATTTAATTTTCGTCACTTTGTGATACAATTTGATGTTATTATTAATTTTCACTATGAATAATGCACAAAATTTAAATGATAAGATAAAAATTTTAATTCAAAAATATAATACATAACATAATAATTTAAATACAAGATAACAATAAAATAATAATTTAGTAATCCGATAGGTCGTTTCTAGATTTAACGATATTCGAAAAAGGAATTACCGTATGATTTAGAGAAGTAGTGGTTGTGATTGCGGTTGTGCTTGTTGATTTCTTTTTTCAATTATTCGTAGTTGTTCTTTAGAAATTTAGAATAAATATAATTTAATATTAAATAAAAATATTCAAAAAATTAAAATTTTATATTACATAAAATAATATAGGATGATTATTTGGAAAAAAGAAAGAAAATATTTATATTATGGAATAAGAAAACAAAAATGAAATAGAAATAATAATATAATATTGAGGAGAGAGAAGAAAATTCTTTTTTAGAGAGTAAAATAGAAAATTGGGTTGGAGTTGGTTGCTTGAAAAAATAGAGAACTCTATATTTGAAGAGTAAAATAGAGTGTAGGGTTGGAGATGCCCTAAGGAATACATCAGCTCCTTGGGGAAAAACCTCATAAAGCTTACAAAAGTTTGCATTACCCTAGCACAATGGATATATGTGGTCAGGCGGACATTGGTTTCAGTGGCTCTAGATACACTTGGTGCAACAATAGAAGACCAAAAAAAAGAATCTGGAAGACACTTGACAGAATATTTGTCAATGATGATTGGGCAAATCAAACTTAACTCAACTTAACATATGGAAATACTTATAAAGTAATAAAATCAATTGTCTGAAAATCTCGAAACATCTCAACTAAGAAGGGGAAATAACAAGAGACTCCTCAGCATCTAATTATCTATGAAGCCTATAATACTAAGATAGATGTCGGGACAGAACCTACAACAACTTAACAAAAGCAGTAAATAAGTGGGAAGCCCTCCGAAAAGCAAGGAGGCTCACCAAAGCTAGCTGGAATGCAAGTGGTACCAACGAAGCGCCTGCTGATGACCCTAAACACATGTATCTGCATCATAATAAGATGCAAGTTGAATGACATCAGTACAATGAATGTACGAGCATGCAAGGGAAACTGAAAGCATGGATAACTGAACTAACAAGACTAGGAGATATACTCACCTCAAATAAACTCCAATACAAAAGTATTAAAAAGAGATACAATGTTTAAAGCATTATAAAACACAAGATATAACTCAATGATGTATAAAAATACAACAAGATACTCTTTACTCTTATTTGGGAGATTCTCTAACCAACAACCATCACTATGAGTTATGTGTTGATACAACTTCTTGCCCACGCTGCCAGAACTGTCATATACCTTGCCGGGGTATAGAATACTTCAACTAAGTGGATCCGCTAAGCTATGCTTAACATTAATAAGGAATCGTCTATAAAGTACGACCCTTTACCCATGTTGGCTATATGGTTTATGAGGAATGTGAGTTGTCTGAACTCATCCCCATAGCAGTGCTCAATACTACTCTCAATAATATATAAACTCATGCTCAAATGTATAAAACATAACTTTTTTCAATTTGAGGTAATTAGTCAAAAGATCCTGTTGAAAAAGGTAATACTCTGAACATCTCTAAACTCATTTAAAAAACAATGTTTCTCTCTTTTAAATGTATAAGTGTTACATTTGGGAATACTTAGTTCCCTTATACTCTTTTTCAATCATGAATACAAGTCTTCTCATTCTCATATTTACTTTCTCAAGACTTAGTTCAAAACCGTTATTGATTACAAAAGAATTCTCAAAATGACTCAAAAAGACCTCTTGAACTTTACTCTTAAACTTACTTTAGTTGCAATGTAAATTAAGACATATGATTAGGACATGTAGGATATCTCAAGGATGAATAGAGACTTTACGAGCTAATACAAAGAAGAAAATGTATTCACAACTCAAAGGACCACGTCCAAAAATGAAGCACAGAAGAAAAATAACCAGACGACCCTGGCGCACTGCTGGCGAGGAGCGCCTGGCACCAAACTTTTGGCAGAAGTTTAGGGCGCACTGATTGTACAAGGTGCCACGCCCTAAACTACTAACCAGAAGTTTTGGCGCTATGGTTGTGCGCCGCCCCACCCCTATGCCCAAAAATCTGACAATTCTTTCTTCTAAATTTAGGGTCCTAACTCGTCTAGAATTGAGTGATTCCTCATATACTATTCTTGATTATCAAACCCAACACAAATTATTCAAATTTCTCATACAAACATCTTCGAAACATGACTCTCACCAAAGATCCACAACACAAAAGAATTCACAACCTTAGTTATTAAAGAATTGAACAAAAATCAAGAATTATGCAAGAATCCTTTAGATACAACAATTTTATGGATAAATTAGATTTATGGCATAAGTACAAATAAGTCCTTCACTATGGGAAGCCTTACAGACCTGGAAATAATATTGTTCTTTGCGAAATCCTCAGTTCTTGAAAGAACGCCTGAAACCCTACCATTTTCTCTTCTTGAAACCTCCATCTGAAACTCTAAGTGCTTAGAAACGTGGAAAACTAGTCTAAATCTGATTAGACCCTTATTTGGGGTGAACAAAACGTGCTATGCCTAGTGGGAAAAGGAAAATACCAAAATACTATGTTCTAAAATGAATGAAATGCCTTAAATAGAGAGGTCTCACTTAAACAGGCATAACGTTTTAATTTGAGTTTGAAATTAAGCAAACTTGGTGTGTTGTAAAGAGGACTCAAAGACCTTCAATTTGATAGATCATGGGACACCTAATTCTTTATGTGCTAAAAGATATGGTCATTTGGAGTTGACCCAAAACTAAAAACTAATGGGTAACTTGTACGAACCTCTATTTTGCTCTTTCAAAGTTTGAAGTGTTTACAATATCTCCCCCTTGGGAACATTTATCCTTGAATGAGATCCAACTAAGCATAACAGGAGTGGGAAGTGTCTAACAACCTAATCTCAAGCACACAACATAAAAACAACATAAACTCCACGTATCAACTTAGTGTAATTTACAAAGAGTTAGTACCTTGGTCTGGAATTTCTTATGAAGGAAAGAGATGAGTGTATCTCATCTTCATATCCTACTCAGCCTCCCAAATAGCTTCCTCAACAAATTGATTTCTCCATAAGACCTTGACTGATGCAACTTCCTTTGTTCTCAACTTGTGAACCAAACGGTCAAGAATCTGAACGGGTATCTCCTCATAAGATAGGCTATCCTTGATACAAATATTATCGATAGGAACAATAAGTGATGGATAGACGAAACAAATTTTTAGCATAGAGATGTGAAATACTGGATGGACAACTGCCAACTGTGACGGTAGCTCCAACTCATAAGCTACGTTGCCAACCCTCTTAGATATTATGTAAGGACCAATGTACTGTGGACTGAGTTTTCCCTTCTTACCAAATCTCATAACACCCTTCATAGGTAAACCCTTAAGTACACCCAATCATCAACCTCAAATTCTAAGTCTCTCCTTCTAACATCCGTATAAGATTTCTGACGACTTTGCACTATTTTCTACCTTTTCTGAATAATCTTCACATTCTCCATGGCTTGATGAACCATTTTTGGCCCTATCAACTCAGCTTCACCAACCTCGAACAAACCAATAGGAGATCTACATCTTCACCCATAAAGAGCTTCATAGGCAGTCATTTGAATGTTAGAGTGACAACTGTTCTTGTAAGCAAACTCTATGAAAGGCAAATGGTCATCTCAATTACCTTTGAAATCTATGACGCATGCCCTCAACATATCCTCTAGGGTCTAAATTGTGCACTCTTCTTGTCCATCCGTCTGAGGATGAAAAGCAGTACTCATATTTACCTTTGAACCCAAATCTTTCTGGAAAGACTTCTAAAAATAAGCGATGAATTGTGCACCCCTATCTGAAATGATAGCCACAGGAACTCCATCAAGTCATACTATCTCTTAAATGTATAATCTGGCATAATCTTCTACTGAATTTGTAGTCTTTACCGATAAAAAATGGGCTAATTTAGTCATCGGATCTACAATCACCCAAATCATATCATATTGCCTACTAGATCGCGGCAAGCCAGTAATAAAGTCCATATTAATCATCTCCCACTTTCGTTACGGAAGATCTATGTTCTGAACCACACCACCGGGCCTTTGGTGTTCTACCTTGACTTGTTGGTTATTTGGGCACATACCAACAAAGTCTACAATGCACATCTTCATGCTACTCTACCAATAGACTTCTCTCAAGTCATGGTACATTTTTATGGAACCGGGATGGATTGAATATCTGGATATGAGTTTATGTCATGATCCTCTCGTGAAGTTCATCCACCTTGGGTACACATAATCTACCTTGATATCTCAATACACCATCTCCCCCTTGTTCAAAAGCCATCACCTTTTGCTTATGAACATTTACCTTTAGTTCAAGTAAAAGAGGGTATTTATCTTGTTTCTCCTTCACTTTAGACAGTAGTGATGATTTAGCCACATTCATCACCACAACTCCTCCTTCACTGGAATCTAACAAATGGACTCCCAAATGGGAAAGTTTGTGTACCTCCTTAGCCAATTCTTTCTTGCCTTTCTCAACATGAGTAGTACTTCCCATGGATAACCTGCTCAAAGCATCAGTAACAACATTAGCTTTACTTAGGTGATAGAGGATACTCATGTCATAATCCTTGAGCAACTCCAACCACCTCCTTTTTATGAGATTAAGCTCCTTCTAACTGAAAACATACTGAAGACTCTTGTGGTCGGTGAACACATCCACATGAACGCCATAGAGATGGTGACGCCATATTTCTTAGAGCAAAAACCATTACTGCCAACTCGAGATCATTAGTCGGGTATTTCTTCTCTTGTATATTAAGTTGTCTGGAGGTATAGGCTATAACCTTACCATTTTGCATTAATACACAACCAAGGCCAACTCTGGATGCACCATAATAATAAAAAAAGCCTTTTGTACCCTCTGGTAGGGTCAACACTAGGCCAGTAGTTAACCAAGTTTTTAATTCCTGAAAGCTTTTCTCACAAGCTTCAAATCATTGAAACTTAGCTGTTTTCTGAGTCAACTTAGTCAACGGGGATGAAATAGATGAAAACCCATCAACGAACTTTCTGTAGTAACTAACCAATCCCAAGAAACTCCTTATGTCAGTTGGAGATGTAAGTCTGGGCACTACTTCAATCTTGTGAGGGTCAACTTGAATCCCTTCTCCAGATACAATATGGCCTAAGAAAGCCACTGATTCAATACAAAACTCACACTTAGAAAATTTGGCATAAAACTCTCGATCTTTGAAGGTTTAGAGGACTATTTTGAGATGGCTAGCGTGATCCTCCTCATTCCTTAAATAAATAAGTATGTCATCAATAAAAACGATAAAAAACATATCAAGATACAACTTAAACACTATTTTCATAAGATCCATGAACGCTGCAAGAGCATTGGTCAAGTTAAAAGACATCACTAGGAACTCATAATGATTATAACGGATCCTGAAGGCTGTCTTCAGGATGTCACTTTCTCTTACTTTCAACTGATGATAGCCAGATCTGAGGTCTATCTTAGGGAAGCAAGTGACACCATAAAGTTAGTCGAAAAGATCATCAATTCTCAGAATGTGATACTTGTTCTTTATGGTGACCTTGTTCAACTAGTGGTAATCAATGCACATTCTAAGGGAACTATCTTTTTTCCTCACAAATAAGACCAGAGCGCCCCAAGGTGAGACACTAGGTCGGATGAAACCCATTTTAAGAAGATCTCTCAATTTCTCTTTTAACTCATTTAACCCATCTGGAGCCATTTTATATGGCAGAATATAAATAGGTTGAGTATTAGGAAGAATTTCTATGCCAAAGTCTATTTCACTCTCAGGAGGGACTCCATGATGATCATCTGGAAAAACCTTTAGAAACTCACTCACAACTGGAACTGAATGAATAAGCGGTGTCTCAACACTAGAGTCATTAACTCAGACTAAGTGATAGATGCACCCCTTAGAGACTAAGTTTTTTGACTTAAGGTATGAATTGAAACAACCTTTAGGCATTGCTGAACTACTCATCCACTCAAAAACTGGCTCATTAGGAAACTGAAACTTGACTACTCGAGTTATACAATCAATTGAGGCATAACAAGCATGAAGTCAATCCATGCCTAGAATAACATCAAAGTCCACCATGTCTAGCTCGACTAAGTCAGCCATGGTGTCCTTGTGATTGACAGAGATGATACAATCATGATAAACTCTTTCTTCTAGAATAGACTCACCAATATTTGTGGAAACATAAAAGGGGTCAAGAAGTTATTCAAGGAAAATATCGAACCTCATGGCTACATAAGGAGTCACAAAAGACAGACTCGCACCTGGATCAAGTAATACTTAAAATTCAAAAGTAAAGAATTTAAGCATACCAGTAATAACATCTGGTGAGTTCTCCTGCTCTTTGCGGCAGGTTATAGCATACAGACGGTTTGCTCCTCTATCTGTTCCTAGAGTAGATCCTCTCAAAGCAGCTCTTTCTACCGGAGCAACTGAAAAAGATTGGGCTTTATTTCCCCCATTACCCTGCATGTTCTTAAGGCACTCTCTCATAAAACCACACTTGAAGCAACCATTGGAGCCATCAAGACACACTCCTGGATGGTTCCTACCACACTTAGCACATGTGGGGGTCCAAGTAGCCCCTTGGGCCACACTACCCGGAGACTGAGTGGGTCGAGTTCTGAAATTTTGGGAATTCTGGTTTCTGAAATCATTCATGCTTTTTAGTGCAGTCGCACTTGGTGATAATGGAGCAAGTCCAGGTGACCTTTGGTGAAAGAAGGACAAATTTACATTTCTGGTCTTCTACTGGTCGAACTCATGATTTGCTAACTTAGCCCTATTATTACGAAACTCTTCCCTTCTTTCAGCTTGTCCTCCTAAACCTGTTGCACATGCATCATGAGCCTGGCTATGTCCATGTCTCGTATCAACATATCTTCCTTACATTCTTTACTTGACAAACAAGATAGTCCAGACACAAATAAACTCATATTTGTCCTCATATCCGCCACCATCTCCAGAGAATAGCGGGATAGCTGAGTGAACTTGAGGTTGTACTCTTGCATTCTCATAAACTCCCATTTCAGATTCAAAAATTCTCTTACCTTTGCTTCCCTTAGCTCGCGGGGAAAGAAAAGTCCTAAGAAAGCCTCTTCGAACACAACCCAACTCAAAGGTGGTGCCCCCTCTGCCCTGTTCTTCTTCCATTGGTCATGTCATATTCTAGAAACACATTTGAGCTGATATGAAGCTAACTCCACATGCTCTGCATTGGCAACTCGCATAACCTCAAACACCTTCTGAAGTTCCTCTAGAAAATTCTCGAGATCTTTAGTGGCATTCGACCCAGTGAACTCTAGGATTCATTCTAAAAAAATCACGAATACTGGATGTATCAGCCACATCCTGGTGATCTACCCTTTTTTGACCATCTTGATTTGCCACAACCAGAGTTAACATCTGGATAACATTCCTGAATTCAACAGTGGTGACATTCCATTGTGGATTGGGAATTTATTAACCTTGAGGACTCACATTCCTCATAGTAGGACGTCCTCAAATAGCTCTTCGTGGAGTCACGATATGAAAAGACATGCATAAGCATTAGTTAGAGGAAACTTTTACAGAGTTGAACTCTATCACACGGAAAGGAGTAAGAAGAAAGTGAAATGTTTCCTAAAATACATAGCCTCCTAATTATAGGTGTGGCACACTTCACACCGATAAAAAGGACTCTACAGATACGACTTCATAGACACCCTAGGACTCTTGAACTTTGTAGTCTGATACAAAGTATTTATGCGCTGAGCCTACACCTTGGACGTGGCCAGCACTCGAGAACTATCGTTGGTCCTAAGAAAACCCTTGACCTGACTGACTACTTAGCGAAAGACTTACTCAAATAGAAATAGGAACTTCAACTGCATAATTAAACTTAAAGTCCAAATCAAACTCAACTCAACTTAACATATGGAAATACTTAAAAAGTTATACAATCAATTGTCTCAAGATCTCGAAACATCTCAACTAAGAAGGACAAATAACAAGAGACTCCTCAACATCTAACTAATTATAAAGTCTCTAATACTAAGAAACATGTCGGGACAGAACCCATGACAACTTAAAAAAAGTAGTAAATAAGTGTGAAGCCCTTCGGAAAGAAAGGAGGCTCACCAAAGCTAGCTGGAATGCAAGAGTTATCAACGAAGTGCCTACTGATGACCATGAACACATGTATCTGCATCATAATAAAATGGAGGACGAATGACATCAGTACATTGAATGTACAAGCATGCTAGGGGAGCTGCAAGAATGGATAGCTGAACTAACAAGACTAAGAGAACTACTCACCTCACCTCAACTCCAGTACAAAAGTATTAACAAGAGATACAATGTTTAAAGCATTATAAAATAGAAAATATAACTCAATGATATATAAAAATACAATAAGATACTCTTTACTCTTATTTGGGAGATTCTCTAACTGACAACCATCAGTATGAGCTATGTGATGATACATCGTCTCGCCCAGAACTGTCCTATACCTTGCCGGTGTATAGAACACCTCAACTAAGCTATGATTAAAAGCAATAAGGAATCGTCTAAAAAGTATGACCTTTTACCCATGTTGGCTACATAGTTTATGAGGAATGTGAATTGTCTAGACTCATCCTCATACCGGTGCTCAATACTACTCCTAATAATATATAACTCATGCTCAAATGTATAAAACATAACTCTTTCTCAATTTGAGGTAATTACTCAAAATATCCTCTTAAAAGAGGTAATACTCTGAAACATCTCTAAACTCATAAACTCATTTAGAAATCAACGTTTCTCTCTTTTAAATGTAAAAGTTTTACATTTGGAAATACTTAGTTCCTCTATACTCTTTTTCAATCATGAATACAACTTTTCTCATTCTCATGTTTACTTTCTCAAGACTTAGTTCAAAACCATTGTTGATTACATAAGAATTCTCAAAATGACTCAAAAAGACCTCTTGAACTTTCCTCTTAAACTTACTTCAGTTTGCAATGTAAATTAATACATGTGATTAAGACATGCAGGATATCTAAATAATGAATGGAGACTTTAGAAGCTAATACAAAGATGAGAATATAGTCACGAATCAAAGAAACACGTACGGAAATGAAGCACGGAAGGAAAAGAACTAGACGACCCTGTCCCCCTGGTGGCGAAGGGCACCAGGCATTAAACTTCTGGTAAAAGTTTGGGGCACATTGCTGGAACGGTGCGCTAGGCCCCAAACTACTGACTAGAAGTTAAAGCGCTATGGTGGCTCGCCGCCCCACGCGTACGCTCAGAAATCCGATGAATTTTTCTTCTCAATTTAGGGTCCTAACTTGTCTAGAATTGAGTAATTCCTTCTATACTCTTCTAGATTTTCAAACCCAACACCACTTAATATAATTTCTTATACAAACCTCCTCGAAACATGACTCTCACCAAAGATCCACAACACTAAACAATTCACAACCTTCATTGTTAATTAATTGAACAAAAATCAAGAACTATGAAAGAATCCTTTAGATACAATAATTTTCCAGATAAATTAGATGTATGGCATGAGGACGAACAAGTCCATCACCATGGGAAGCCTCACATACCTAGAAATAACAATGTTCTTGGCGAAATCCTCAATTCTTGAAACAACTCTTGGAACCCTACCCTTTTCTCTTCTTGAAACCCCGCTCTAAAACTCCAAGTGTTTAGGAACGTGAAAAAAAAGGTCTAAATCTAATTAGACCCTTTATTTGGGGTGAACAAAATGTGCTAGTCCTAGTAGGAAAAGTAAAAGACCAAAATACCCTTTTTCTAAAACGAATGAAATGCCTTAAATAGAGAGACCTCACGCAAATAGGCATAACTTCTTACTCTGAACTTGAAATTAAGCCAAATTGGCGGCGTTGGAAAGAGGACTCAAAGACCTTCAATTTGATAGCTCATGGTCCACCTAATTCTTTATGTGTTAAAAGATATGGTCACTTAAAGTTGACCAAAAACTAAAAACTAATGGGTGACATGTATGAACCTCTATGTAGCTCTTTCGAAGTCCGAGGTATTACAGTTAAACAAGTTTAGCAGACTAAATTCTATGGCATTGCTATGTGCAGGCTACAATCAAAGTTGAAACTTCTTAGAAAAAAGCTCAATGAATGGTTGTCACGACCCAAAGTATACCTTAGGCATAACACGATGTATAGAACCCCTAGAGGCCCTACACAAGATAATAAAATCTTAAGAGTTCAAATGATAGTATTTCATTTACAAGAGTTTGACAAAAGCGGAAGTCTAACATAAGCCTCAAATCCATCTAATACATCATAAATAAAGTGATTGGGACATAACCCATACATCACATAAAAGTCTGAAACAAAAATGACATAAAGCAATAAAGAAGTCTCAATCCTCAGAACATGTAGACTCACCAATATCCAAAATCTCAAAAGGATCAACTAGTCTTTAGTGTATGAAATAGGAGTGTCAAAACCTACATTAGTGAAACAATGTAGGCGTAAGTATGCATTAGTACATGGAATGTACTAAGTATGATAGAAATGCATAAGAGTTATGAAATCATGCTAAAAGGGAATTTACAAGGCATGCAATGACCAAGCTAAATCGTAAAATAATATGTTAGAAAACATAAATCATAATCATGGTCAATGCAAGTTAAACATCTTTAAAACACATTTGAGATACTTTAAAAAGTAACCTTAGTTTGTTATTGTAGGGAGTTTGTCATTAACCGGCATAGACCATGTGAGCTATCACATGGAATCTAGTGTCTATCCCACATTGAAAAGTGATGTCTTTACTTGCCAAGGAAAGAATCATAAACTTGAGCTAAAGTGGATCCACTAGCTAATGTCTATCTAAGACAAACCTATGGTGACACGTAGTTATGCGACATGGGTAATCGCCGCTAGTCCACTCGGTGCTAAGCATAAATCTCACGGAATAGTTATTAATCATATTCATCTTATTATCCATGGAAATTCATAATCAAGTAGTCAATCCAAGCTAGATTTCATTTAGAATAACTCTTAAATCTTGATTAATTCTGTAGTTGAGAAAACATTTCAACCCTATGAATTCTTTCATGTGAGAATAACCTTTCGCAACAACAATATCAATGCTTTACTCACAAAGCATCCTTAAATCATTCATAATGACTAAACATGTATATCTCCATAATTTAATAGTTCATGGCCTCATGGGTTTATCATAAGATCATGGTTGAAAAGCATAATTGAAGAATGGGCAAGTGAAATTTCAACTAAATATCATAGATTAACATCAAATAATGCATTAGAAGACTCAATTGATAACAATAAATCATAATTGGAAGAAACCTACATTCCTTGAATTGAAACCCTAATTTGATAATTGGAGAATCGAATTAGAAACTTGAAATCTTTAGGGACCTCATGGAAGAAAGGACTTCATGAGTGAATGCACACATACCTTAATACCAAAGCCCAAGAAAATGGAGGATTTGGAGACTTGAATGGAACCTTAGCTTTACTTCTTCTTCCTTAGACTTGAGAGAATTTGGGAGGATGAACTTGGTAAACTTTTGTGAATTTAGGAGAATGAGTTCAATTGGGTAATTTAGGGATTTAAAACGTTTATATAGGTCCTAGGGCATAAGGTTAAGTGACGTAGTATTGGGTTAAAAATAATTAGGAAAAGACCCAAAAGTCTCTTCTAAAATAACTGTCAGACCCCATCTACGGTCCGTAGGTCCTTCGACGGATCGTACTGGTCAATCATAGATGGGTTACTGGACCCTAAAATTCACCAACTTTCGATGGATCCCATGTACAGTTCGTAGGTCTTCCTACGGTCGTACATGTCATCTGTAGAACCCAACTTTGACCCTCAAAATTTCACTAAGTATGGAACTCACGTACGAGACCTACCTGCGACTCATATATGGGATGATGAATCATCCTGGTGAGCCGTAAAAAGGGTATTTGAACTTTACTTTTAAAAATTAATTTTCCCACCACTTACGGTTTCCGTCTACGACTCGTATGAGCACCTACAGTCTGTAGATGGGACCCGTAGACACAGACACCAGCTAAAAATCTGCATTTTCCTTCCTTTCCAAATTTGATGTGTTACAATGGTCCAGGTATACTATGGAAGATTCTAATGAGCAAGTTAACTCCTGGGAAGCCAAACTTCTTACCTTAGAAGATGATGACCTGTATGATAATACTCAACAAGCTTGAAGTGATCTAAATAAGGGTTACGCTGAATATATTAGATGGATTGGTATTCAAGATTCTCTTCTAAAACAGAAGACTCAGAGGAAATGGTTCAAAGATTCTGATTGTAACACTAAATACTTTCATAACATTTTGGGTGAAGAAGGTTACATTTACATAGAATTAGAAATCAAAGAGATAAGTGGGTGCAGAATGATGAGTTGCCATTAAATATTTCAAGAGTTTCTTTAACCTCCATCAAACCACTAGCAACAAACATATTACTAATTGTATACCAATGATTATCACCAAGAATGACAAAAGGTTTTTGACCAAGGTTCAGATTTAAAAAATAAGGTCCAAGAGGTCGTGTTCAGTATGAGCAAGGATAGTTGTGCAGGTCCTTGCGACTTCAATAGATATTTCTATCAGACTTATTAAGATATTATCAAAACTGATATTGTGAATTTTGTTGCAGAGTTTTTAAAGGAAATTAGCTCACTAAGTATTACACTCATACTTGCGTAGCTCTAATTCCTAAAATTGACTCTCCTTCTAGATTCAATGATTTCAGGCCTATCCGTCTCAACTACACTAACAAGATCATCTCAGAAATCTTATCCAGGAGACTTAACCCTATGTTGTCTAGGCTTATCACTAAGAATCAAAGTGGTTTTGTGCCTACCAGACTTATTACAGAGAATATGATGCTTGCTCCCGAAATTGCCCATGTATTGCCAAACCTAACAAGGGAAGTAACATTGTTATTAAATTATATATGGCTAAAGCCTATGATAGGCTATCCTGGAATTTTCTTTATGAGGTTCTGGAAAAAAATGGCTTCAATACTTTTTGGATTAATATGATTAAGAGAATTATCTCTAATAATTTTTACTCAATCATTATTAATAGTACTCGGTATGATTTTTTCTCTTCATCTCAAGGGCTCAAACAAGGAGACCCTCTCTCACCTTTTTTTGTTTATTCTTGCAGCTGATGTTCACTCAAGATCCCTTAACACTCTCAATGAAAAGGAAGATTTCATACCATTCTCAATGAATAAATTAGGCCCCCAAATCAATCATTTAGCCTATGTTGATGCCATCGTCATCTTAATCAGTGGCAAATCACATACTGTCAAGATGATTATGAAATATATCAAAAACTATGAGAAAGCATCAGGGCAATTGGTTAATAAGGACAAAAGTTTCTTCCTCACTTTCTCTAAAACTAGTCCTCGTAGGATTAACATGCTAAGAAATTGCACTAGCTTCCTGGATAAACCATTTCTTTTTACTAACCTAGGATGTCCTGTTTATACATGAAGAAAACGAATTGTCTACTTTGATAACATGGTGACTAAAGTAGTCAAAAGAATGAACAGATGGCAAGGAAAATGCTTTCATATGGTGGAAAGATGGTTCTCATAAAGAGAGGTCTTCAGTCTCTTCCAACATACACCATCGTTGCTCTTGTTAGAAAATGAGATATTTCTAGATGTCTTTTGTTTAATTGTTATTTTCTTAAATATTATGTTAAGTATGTAAAGGAAAGGTAGTCTTTATTTTATGGAATATGTTTTGTAAGAAAGTCTTTAGTGGTTGGATATGTATGGTCCTCTACTAACTTTGGAAAAGCTTATGTAGATATATGTGTGTATGCTTTTCAAAATGCTGAATATATGAATAAAATTTCTGCTGCTGAACCTTATTTTTTTCTCTCTAAAAGTTACAAATCCTAACAGTGGTATCAAGAGCCCTTCTTCTTGAGGGATCTGTGAAGGCAAGAAGGCTAAGGTTTTTCCTCCTTCTAAGGTGAGAGCTGAGCAGCAGTAACATGGCATCCAACAGCTTCTTGGGTGCAGGCCCTCCTATGTTTACAGGAGAAAACTATCACATATGGGTGATAAAGATGAAGGCTTATCTCAAAGCTCTTAGTTTATGGGAAACAATTGAAAGTGAAGATGATCCTCTTCCACTTGGACCAAATCCAACAGTTGCACAAATGAAGATTTATGAAGATGCAAAGTCAAGGAAACCCAAGGCTCTCACATGTCTTCATTCAGCACTTTCAGATGTGATTTTCACAAGAATAATGGCTTGTGAAACACCTAAAGAAGTATGGGAGAAGCTAAAAGAGGAGTTCGATGGAAGTGATAGAGTGAAGACCGTCAAACTCTTAACTCTCAAAAGAGAATTTGAGATGTTAAGGATGAAAG
>JAJOOS010029686.1:0-15976 GCA_029582725.1 Solanum chiquidenum | reverse complement strand
TTGAAGATGAAGCAAAATTGTTTTTCTTCTTTCCATCTTTTACATTCGCCATTAACAATGGGTCGTGTAGACTTTTGGATCTGTTCTCCTCCCAACCAGTATCTTCATAGTCATATATCCGATTAGTGTTAGCATCATCCATCTGATTCAACAGTTAGAAGAACAAATAAAAGAGTATTTCAACAGTATAAGAAGGAACAAAAGAGGATTACAAGAAAAGTATCAAATTTACCTAGAGTATACATAGAGAGATACTTGATTTTGAAGAATATTGGAGAAATCAACTGTCAAAGAAAATGTGGAGAAGTTTTAGGAGAGAAATAAGAAAAGAATGAACTCTGGTTTTTAGCGTAGGAAAGGCCCAATATTGTATCTGTGAGATTTTTTTACTTAAAAGAGAAAAAGAGGGATTTTGGGGATTAATAAAACTATTAAGGGAAAATAGTAATAAGTAAACTTAAGGGGGGGATTTGTGTCATTTATGCTAAAAATAATGACTATGAAACAAGGAGTTGTTCGGATGGTAAGCGATAAGCACCCTTCACTTTCAATTCGATGATCATGAGTTTGAGTCATTAAGGGAGCAAAAAGATGAGAGCTCTGACGGAGAGGCCTAGAGAGGGATAAAAATAAAATTTTAAAAAACAAGAATAACTATCATAAAATTAATTGATTTTCTCTTGAATTGTTTCTTCGTATAAACATTCATGAAGCCAAAGAAATCACGGCGATGGAAGGAATATTATAGTACAATACAATGTTGTTTTATATCAATTATTATTTGAAGAAATGTGCAAAATTTAAAATAGACAAGTAAATAAATCGAATGAAATATATTATCATGTTTGAGGAACATGCTCAGTCACATTTAGGGTTGTCAAAATGAGTCTAATTTAATATCAAATTTAATCCGTTTAAGATTCTTTATTTGCAATGAGTAATGTATGTTCCTGTATTGAATGTATAAAATACTATCTCATTTATCTATCCATTATTTTTATTTGTAAATTAAAATTTGCTTTTCTCAGATCAAAATAATCTCAAAAAATTAAATAATATTTTTTTCATAGAATACATGTTAAGTGAGTCATCATAAATGTATGTTTATTTGATTGGTATAATGTATGGTAACTTTCCACTTCAAAATCAAGAACTTACTTTTTTATTTTCTTCGGTTAGAATTCAAATTGTGGTTATAAAAGCTAAATTGCACTAATTTGTTAAAATTGTTAAAATTAAGCGAGTCAAATTGAGCAGATCACAACCGAATTTTCAGCCCATTTAAGCTTAATCAATTTTAACTCAAAATAAATTTAAATAGATCATGATCTAACCTAATTTTCAATTCAACTCATTTTAATCTCTCTAATTCCAGTTCAACTTGTCCATTTGAGACCCTAATCACATCACATGTGTTACTAATATGCAAGTGTATTTTAAATGAAAAGATTGTGAGTTTTATATGTATTTATATATAGAGGGATAACAAATGAGTGCAAGTTTAGGTGGCGATTTTTCCTTGCAAGTTGCAACTTAGCCGCCACATTTGAAAACTCAAATTCTAATAATATATAGTCTATTATCTAATTCGATCTTTTTCACCTAACAAGGCTTTTTTCTAAATAATTAATTCAAAATGCTTGTTATTCTAATAGTATTTCCTCCGTTCATTTTTATTTTTTCTATTATATAAAAATAGATATTTATATTTATTTATTTAATTTAAATAAAATAATAATACATAATTTATCAATTTATATTTATTTTATCCTTATTATCATAACTCACTTCAATCATATTTCAATGAGTGAGATAATGTATGAGTAATAATTAGAACTGATATAGTAAAATTGTCATTTTATTTATTATCCTCTCAGGCTCAAATATAATTATTTGTTGTGTTTTCTTCTTTACACGTTCCTTAAAAAATTATTACTTAAGAGAATTTTAATTATTTTATCCTTTTACAAAAATATAATCTCTTTGCATTCAATATTTACTCTAATGTCATCGCTTTATAATTAAAGTGTTTATAGTCATTAAAAACAGTTAATATTAAGGATAAAATGAAAAAAAAATTTAATTTAACTTGAAATTTTAAAATAATAAAGTTGAGACAACTATTTTAAAAATTACAAAATATATTTTAAGATAGAAAAAATATATTTTTTTAGAGGGTGTGCCAAGTTAAATATAAACGAACAAAGTAATGGATAGATGATAGACCTTCTTCAATTAATTGGATGTCCAATATCCAGGGTTCAACTTGAGAAAAATATATTATTTTCAAGGCCATTGATTCCAGTGCTTCAGTATTAATCTTTAATTTCTGTTTTCACCAAGTGGGTAGTGTATAATATAATTAGTCTATGCCTATAAATAATGGACATTTATCTATTGTGGTACCATACAAAAGATTTACAATGAAGTTTCAGCTACTTTACTCCCTCACAATTTGTTTGGTGAGTTGTATTTTCTTTATATGTATATATATTTGCTTTTTTATCCTTCACAATTTAATTAATTTTCATCTTTATCTAATTATCATTAAATTCTGAATTTTTTTTAAAAATGTTTATTATTGTATATATGTAGTTAGCTTTTGTAGCAAGTAGTGATGCAGCTATATCTCCAGAGGTTTATTGGAAAATAAAATTGCGCAACACCCGTATGCCCAAAGTAATCAGAGATTTCCTTCCCCAAGCAGGTTAGTCTTAATTTGACTCGATGGATATTGTTTGAGGGAGGTAATTTAACGGTCATTGAGTAATAAGTCTTGAGAAAAATTTCAATTAAAATTTAATTTGGGAGAGAGGTAAAGGCATCAATAGAAAAATTATCAATAATTAAAGGTAAAATGAATTTGAATCCCATAAATAAACACCACAAATAAAATTTAGAAATTTATTGCTGATTTGCTGTGAAATGAATTTTAAAGAAAATAAAGCTATGATAGAGAAGAAAAAGATTCTAGCATAGAAAAAAAATGTTTACGATAGTTAATTAAACAAATCTGACCCCTTTAGATTATTGAAAGGGTCACATGTCATAATTTTAAGGATGTAGTGTGGAATCATGTTCTTCAAGATTATAAACACCCTTAATAATGCGTTAAGGACGATTATAATTTTAAGGATGTAATGGAATTATGTTCTTCAAGATTATAAACACCCTTAATAATGCGTTAAGGACGATTCAAGTACTATGATGGCCTAAAGTTAAAATCGAATGGAAGCTTAAGCTTTTTTGAAATTCTTTTTATGAAATCTATTATTCTAGTTGTTAATATATTTTTTTATAATCGATTTCTTTTAATAATTTATTTTAAAAATAGTATAGCCAATCTATTTAATCTTTAAGCTTCATCTAATAATTCCTCTCTCATATAAAAAATTACATTTTATACAAATAATACTTCATATTTATTTTTAAAAACTTGTTATTGCACCAAAGAAAAAGAAAGAGGGGGATGGGGAGGGAATAAATTTAGAGGTCTAAGGAAGCTGCCTTTTCTTTTAAGGCTTTAAAGTCACTTTTTTAACGTGTGTTATGATTGTTCAAATATTAATTAAGGTTAAAATAGTGTTTTCTTTTTAAAAAAAGTTAAATAATTATGTTAATAATTTTTTTAAAGGAGTGTGTAAAAAAATTACAATAAATAATTTAAGACGGAGGAGGTAATTGTCATTGACCGGTGCATGATATTTCCAAGTGGACATGTTAATGTCTTTAGAACTTATTCTATGAGAAATAATACCACATATCGATCGGATCTGAGCAAATAATTATGCCAATCAGATAAACTTTGGCTAGATGATTTTCCATTTTGTTACGCATTAAATTACTCTTTTGCTTAAACTATTTTTGAAGCCACTTAATTTAGTCATTAATTATTCAACCATTTGGAGAAAAATAATTAGGGCTATTTGTACTTTTCCCCCAAACTATTTGGTGTTTGTCTTTAATTTTTACTCATCATAACAAATATACTTTTGTATCATAATTCTTCACATGCCTTTTCAATTTTCAAAGACCTTATGCCCCACTAAACATAAGTTCAATAACGAGGGACAATAATTAAACACCGATTCATCTGAAGGATAAAAAATAAATATCAGTCCATTTAAATGACAAATTAATCATACTATTTTATGTATGAAATAATTGTTCTTATGTTGCCACAGAGAATGACGTTGGTGACACAAAGGAGAAAGTATACTATGGTTTGCACCAACATGGAATCTTGGTTTTTAGTGCTGCTACTGATGAAGAGATTCATGACCTAAAAAGGGAAACCCCAAATGCACATCTTCGACAAGTTATTCAAGAAAGTACTATTAATAGTGATTTTCAAGATAATAATTTTCTTTACAAACCTTACTTCTTAGAAAACGACTTGAAAAAAGGAAACATCATCAATTTTCCCTCTCTAAAAAATAAAAACGAAGCACCCATTTGGCCTCGGCAATTTGTTGAATCAATTCCCTTCTCATCAAAAAAAATCTCAGAAATCCTAAACCATTTCTCAATAAATAGTTCAAAGGACGCTCAAACAATCAAGGAAACAATTAAATTTTGTGAAGCGCCAACGAAGAAAGGACAAAAGCAAAATTGTGCAACTTCTTTGGAGTCTATGGTAGATTTTGGGATATTCATGCTTGGAACAAACAATGTTAAGGTAATTGCAACGGAAGTACAAGGGGAAAATCAAATGTTGTTGCAAAAATACACTATTGAAGAAGTTGAACAAATAGGTGAGGGGATTAACATGGTATGCCACAAACTTAACTACGCGTATGCAGTACATTTTTGTCATGGTGGAGGAAGTACGAAGACATTTGTGGTATCGATGACTGGTGTTGATGGAACAAAGGTTAAAGCAGTATCGATATGTCACAAAGATACATCTCTTTGGAATCCGAAAGGATTACCTTTTGTAGTGCTTAATGTTAAGCCTGGAACTACGCCAATTTGTCATTTCCTTCAAGATGATCAAATCGCCTTTATACCTAATGAAGAGGCCTAACAAAATGGCCGTTGTTGATCACTTGAGTAGTTTGATCCACAAAGTCTAGTTTGATAATAATAATAATAATACTTCTGTCAGGGTCCTAATTGTGTTGATTAATCCAATTTCTTCTAAACCTCTCAAACTTGGAACTAGTTTTGTTGTTGTAAAAGTCATTTTCATCATCACTATAGGATTATTTTGGAGTTAATATCTTAAAAGGTCACTCAACTTTCACAATTTATCTAATAAAGTCATTAAACTTTATTTTATATCAATAAAATCACTCAATAAGATGTACCGAATAGAAATAGCACCTCATATTGTTAATGTCATGATTTACTATATATTAGAACATTATTGAATAGGGTAAATGCTAGCTCTTTCATCCTTAATCACATGTCTTGGATACGAGTCCCCTGAGTATGAAGCTTGGGCTTTCCAGTGTGAATTCCGACATAGTCCAGCTGATACCGAGAAAAAGAATAACATTGCCCTCTCTCTTACTTATTTATTTTCATCCATCTTTATATACATAAATTGAAAACAAACAAAATAAGAAATTAAATTGTAAGAGAACTAATTATATAGGATTATGCTTTATTTTCTCCAATACCTCCTACCAAACATTTTCTATATATAACAACTGTAGAGTCAGGACATGAAATAGAGGGATGTTGATTTTGTGATTGATCAGTGTTGTATTGAGGTTCCTCTACTCCTTTTTGCTAATACAACACATCCTATCTAAATAATTGATTAAAGAAAAGATACTTCTTGTCCTACCTCTAGTATAAAGTCTCCCTTATTTTAAATTTAAATTCTAAGAGGTGCAATAAACTAAATGGTCGACAAATAAATTATGACTACTTTTACTAAGAATATGTGTGTGCTATTGCAACCTACTGCACCAGATGTAAGAAGTTGGAATAAACTTTATAAAATTGTTTGGTAGCTGGTTAGAGTTTATATATATATATATATATACTAGAGGGGCATAGCCCGTGCTTAGCACTGACCCAACATAATTAATGTGTTCTTCATAGATAATAATTTTGTCACTGAACATTATGTAAATCATTAATTCCAAGGAATTGATTTGTTCAAGTTATGAGTATGTATTAGTAAGGACGATCTAGTACGTTATAGAAACAAAGTATGTCCAGTCAATATGAAGATTATATACATTATACAATACCAAATTGTCGATCCCGAACTATCTACTTTAGCGATGTTACAACTTCTGAACTATCTACTTTAGCGATGTTACAACTTCTGAACTATCCGATGTGCAATAGGGACATCAACTCTTTCAACTCTTTGTACATTTATTTTTCTTTGCCCAAATATTACTA
Organism: Solanum chiquidenum; assembly: GCA_029582725.1. NCBI lineage: Eukaryota > Viridiplantae > Streptophyta > Magnoliopsida > Solanales > Solanaceae > Solanum > Solanum chiquidenum. Next base: position 9,613 of record JAJOOS010029686.1, on the reverse strand, counting down.
TTTGTTGTTCCTGCAAATATTGAAAAGCGCACACACCAGCACAAGTTCATGTTAAGTGTATCAACTTCAGTACTTGCACAAATTGAATATTTATATCAAGATTGTAAAAAAGAATATGTATAAAAATAGAATATTTAGACAGGAGAAAGTTAAAGTGGTTCTTTTAGGATTAAACTTTCAATTTTATCTACTTGTCTTTTCGTGTTAACTAAGCTAAAAACACCTTATAAAGGTACACATTTGCTTGAGTCCTCTCTTAGCAAACTGAGTCAAAATTCTATTTCAGATAAATTTGCAAGGGTGTGGTATATATATAGGTACACAAGTTCTTCTTTCTATTGATACGTAATATAATCTATAAGCATGAAGGAGAATATCTCTGAAATTATGTCTGTATTAACCAATAGGTCGATAAAAAGAGTGAGAAAAATAAAATTACATGTGTTGTCTTAATCACATTGTTTTTCTCTTTGGCTACCCTTAAGAGGAAGCTACCTCCAGATATTATGGATAGATTACTTTTTTCTTGGCCTGTTAAAGTATGATCATATACTTTAGTATGCGGTTTATTTCAGTTATCTCAACAATTGATGCTATCTAAATTCTTGTACTTGGGCATTATAGCTTTTGGATCTAATAAAATGATAATAAACCTCAAGTAAATTAAAGATGATGACATGGAGAGACGGAGTATATGATATGTTAAACCCGATTTTTCAATAGCCTTACCTCTTAACATTAAAAATTTGAGTATCTTTTTCCAGATAAAAACATATTATAACTGCATTTCTGCCTTTTCATCTAGTTTACTACTCTTGACTTGAGATTTTTAATTCAATAAATCAAAAGTTGACAAAATTTTAAAATAAAGCCTATTTCATATGTACAATCACAAAAATGTGAAAACTTCTTCATTGGATATTATGTGTGTCGAGTAATCAGACATAATACTTCATTAAGGAAACGAAAATCAAGATGGTTTGCCACATGCTATGACAAATTTCAAAATAGAGTTAGTTATATTGAATGATCTTTATTTGAGCTCATAATTAAATCTATCCATTAGGTAAATTAATATAAGTGAAGATTATCTAATTGTTCTCATCCATTAATAGTCATTCTATTTTATATCATCCTCTTATCATATAAATATGATAGAAGTTACTACAAAAATAACAAAAGAAATCTACGTCACTTATTAAAGTTAAATCTACAGTTGAAGTGTTTTCAAGTTTTGTATTCCAATACTAACTATCCAAGAACAACCCTAAATACAAAATGCAACATCATAATCCGCCACTTACCATTAACAGACACAAAATAGAACATTATAATTCTTTTTTTAAGAAAAAGGAGCCAAAATTTAAAGAGCCTGTAAAAAGTATGTGAAATTGTACCTGAAGAACTTGAAAGTTATGAGAATCTGAAATCAACCCTTCTCATAGTTTAGCGTGATTGTTGTTATGGTTTAGACCTTGATTATTATTCGATCACCTTACCTCAGTCAAAATATAATTATTAGTGAGTAAGGATCCAAAGTACAAATTGGCAAGTATATGATATATCAAACATCTTTGAATCACAAAGGAATTTGCTTCATAAGAACTCGAAATAAAAGTAGGTGATCTTTTCAGTTATGGTGCCAGAATACTATTTTTCTTCCATCACCTAAAACAAACCGTACATTAAATTATTTATTCACCATTAAATTTTTCTACCCCACACTTTTGTAATCATCTTTCTCGAAAGGGCATCTTATTTCACTAATATATGTTCATAACCACTTCATGAGTAAGCTACAATTTGTTACACATATTCTATTTATTCCTAAACCTACTATGTTTTGTTCAAAGTGACATAGTCCCACTTTATTAGATGTATCGCTTGGTTCTGTTCGTTTTTTCCTTTCCCATTTCATTCAACTTGTGTGCTATATTTATAGTATTGAGGGAAAGTATCTAAACTTAAGGCACATTTTCATGTGCTCTCCATAAAGAAGATAGCAAAATATCATTTTTACCTGATATATATTTGTGAGAAGTACATATAATTATATAATTTTAAAAGTGTTTTACAACAGTTTATAACATTGTCATCCAACATGAGTCATACATCAACTCTTCTTTTTCACGTTTATTCATCACACCATTTCATATCTCAATAGCCTTGCGTTTTGTTCCTAGAGAAGCCCAAATAAGTAGTTGAAAAACTACATATTTCATTTTAAAAAATCCTACAAATTCATGTATATTATCTATTTCATTAATAGGGAATGCCAAGTTCTTTGCCCAGTTTTCTCCAATTCGCATATTGCTTCAAACATGAGAAGAATCATACTTAGATATCTCCACTGACTAACATTTGTATGACATAATGTGTCATCAATGATATAATGTGTGATATGCTTACCAAGTTCTGATGTATAGTTCTCACCTTATCATTGCACTTCAATCGGGTCACCATCGCTATAAAATGCTTTTTTACTCTACATCAAGACATTCTTATTAGTAAGCACATCAACATAACAAATTATTGTCTCAAGTATTAAACACACAACTTTGAAGATATGACAGATAGCACCATAAGTTATTGCCAAATAAGATGAGTTAGATATTTCATCAAATATCACAGGTGCATAGTAGAAGAAGTGTTTTCCAATTATGAAATGTATTTTAACTGGTTGGAATTGTCACAAACTTGCAATGCGAGTGTTTTGAATTTGCTAAAATTGGCAAGTGTCATAGTTATGGGGAAACTGCTTCAGATAGAGCCACCACCGAGAATTCTTTCTTCTAGTTCAGTTCATTTAAAAGAGCAGCAACAAATTATATATGAGGCAAAAATAAGCAAAAAATCATAAACATCATATTTGAAAGAAACTATCATCGTTGATGAAAGAAATCACAAGGAGCAGGAAAATTAATAACAAATTTGATATGGTTCTGGTTCTCTTATGTCCCGTTCATTCAATCAAAGAAGAATCCATGCCAGGGCTAGTGCCAGCTCATAGTCAGAGTCTTCCATGTGTGCCTAACATCCACTCCTTCTAGTCAACTGCCTTATGGCGCCTTTTGAGTAGGAAATCAACAAGTGTGTAGATGTGCCTTGATCAGTTTAATTAGTTAATGATAGTTAGTTGTTAAATCTAATTACTTGGTTAAGTGATGTTAATTAATGATGAGTAGAGTTAGTTAGAATAAGTCAGTTAGAAAGTTTGTTATATTTGTCAGATCTATATATAATGTAGTCCAGCTCATTCATTCAATACAATGCAAGATATTTTCTTTTTCTCTCCCAAATAACTTTATTCTTCCTTGCATTACATTCATCCATTGTTCATGCATCTTAGATAATTTGGCACGGTATCAGAGCCACCGTGAATGTGAATCGAGAGGAATACTTTCACATGCAGTGAAGTTTTTTGAAGGATTCTGTACTTGTCTTCTTTGAAGCTTTTTTACTCTGTTTTTTTTTTCATAAAGAATTCAGGCAATTTGGGGGAAACTGCTTCCGCAACTGCAACCATTATTACACCTTCCATTGACTATCATCATCCTCTCTATGTGTATCCCTCAGATGCTCCTGGATCATTATCAGTTGGTATCATGTTAACTGGATCGGATAATTATACCTTGTGGAGCAGAGCTGTGAAACTAGATTTACAGGTAAGGAATAACCTTGGTTTTATCGATGGCATAGTGAGTCGAAGTCAATTCAGTGGAGATTTAGCTCGTTTGTGGGATCGATGTAATGCAATTGTTGTTTCATGGATTATGTGCAATGTAAGTAAAGATCTACTGAATGGTGTTCTATTTTGTTCGAATAGTTATCAAATTTAGGAAGATCTGAGAGAGAAGTTTGATAAGATCAATAGTTCTCGAACGTTTCAGTTACACAAAGAAATGTTTACCTTGGTTCAAGGTTTATCTTCAGTTTCTGTCTATTACTCTAAATTGAAGGATTTGTGGGATGAGTATGATTCGATCATGCCTCATACTTTATGTGATTGCCCTAAGTCTAACTCTGATCATCTGCAATATCAGAGGGTTTTGCAGCTCCTAATGGGACTAAATGACAGTTATAGTCAAGCTAGGAGTCAGATATTAATGATGCCACAAGTTCCTATTGTTAACCAGGTTTATGCAATGGTGAATCAAGATAAATGTCAGAGGATTGTGCCATGCACTAGTAAGATGTCATTGGATAATTCAACTCCTACAATTATGTACACTTCTAGGACTGGGGGTGATACATACAAGCAGAAGGTCATACTAGAGAGGATTGCAACAAGCTGAAGAAGTGTGATTTTTATCACAAAACTGGACACGTAAAAGGAAACTGCTTTCAGCTGATTGGCTATCCTGCAGACTACAAGGGAAATAGACAATCTAATGCAGTAACTGGTCCTTTGTCAGGTAACAATTTTAGTGATAATGTTTTTGCAGGTCCACAAAGAATGTAACATCAATGTTGTCACCCACCTATCCAACCTAGATATGATTCATGCCCACAACAGTGTGCACAACACCAAGGTATGCTGCCACATCCTTCATCAAGTTCATCTGGACAAAGGGAGTTCTATCATAAGGGAAATGGAGTTGTCAATGGTAGTGTTAACATGGCAGGGACAAGTACTCCTTATCTCTATGAGAATACTTCTGTGAAATGGATAATAGACATTGGTGCTACGAACCACATGATAGGTAATATCAAATATTTGATGAATGGTGGTTTGTTAGAACAAGCAGGTCAGGTGCAGTTTCCCACAAGAGATTCAGCCAGAGTCTCACATGTTGGAAGAGGAGGTGATGTTCTAACAAATGTTTTTATGTGTGCTAGCTTTCAAGCTTTACCTTATGTCAGTCTCCAAGATGACAAAATACTTGAATTATTGTGCTACATTTAACCCAGATTATTGTGTGTTACAGGATCTCTCATCCGGGAAGGTGAGGGAGATTGGTAGGCAAGAGGTTGGGCTCTACACTCTGCATTCACAGACACAGGCAGTAGACAAGAAAACTGTTGGTAACAAATGTCTTGCAGCAACACAGAAGGCAGATGTTCTTATCTGGCATCAAAGAATGTGTCATGTTCCAGTGAATGTACTCAAGAAAATGCCTATGTTTCATGATGTTTGTAAGACCAGTTCATTTGCTTTGAATAACTGTGACATATGTCCACTTGCTAGACAAGCTAGATTGCCTTTTCCACATAGTATGCATAGATCTACTTCTGCATTCCAATTAATACATGTTGATGTTTGGGGCCATATAAATGAAATACTTTTGATGGCATGAGATATTTCTTCACTATTGTTGATGATCATACAAGATAGACATGGGTGTTTTTAATGAGACTTAAATCAGATGTTCTAATGATATTACATAATATTTTTACTGAAGTAGCAACACAGTTTGACAAAAAAGGTTCAAAGACTAAGGTCTGATAATGGTGGAGAGATTTTTAGTCATGATTGCAAACACCTGTTACAATAGAGACATGGTATATAGCATGAGAGTTCTTGTCCCTACACACCACAACAAAATGGTGTTGTTGAAAGGAGACACAAACACCAGAGCAATCAAGTTCCAAGGAGGTCTACCTAACATTTTTTGGGGATTATGCATAGAGTCAGTTGTGTATGTTTAAGAGTGCCTTCCACTGTGCTCAATGGCAAGTCACCTTTTGAATTATTGTATAACAAACTTCCAAACTTGCTGCATTTGAGAGTAATAGGGTGTTTGTGTTTTGCAACAAATCTCACTCAAAAGGATAAATTCAGTCCTAGGGTTGTGACGGTTGTACTAGTTGGTTATAGTGCATATCAGAAAGGTTACAAGTTGTATGATCTTGCAACTAAAACCTTCTTTGTTAGTCGAGATGTTGTATTCATGGAGGGAATTTTCCCATTCAAAAAGGATGTACAAGAGCAGCATGATAGTGACACTTTGCTGCAACACCATTTTTCTTATGATGATTTAATAATACCTTTTTACAATGGTGTTCCTGAGGATCATGGAGTCTTACCTCCTACTAATGCTGATATAGAGGAGGAGGATAATGGGGTTGATATGGTGTCACCTCATGAAGTTTTGGGTGTTGGTTCAAACACAAACATTGAAGTGATACCTTCTATTGTTACTGAGCAACCTAATATTGTTGATATCAGGAGATCAACAAGGGGTTCCAAACCTCCTATATGGTACAAAGACTATGTAGTAAAGGCAAGCTCTAGTACTTGCATGTATTCAATTGGTGACAATATAGACTATGCTATTCTTTCACCATCATAACAAAGTTATGTATCCAAGTTTTCAGTGGAAACTGAGCCTTTAAACGACACTCAAGCTGCAACTGATGAGAGATGGGTGACAGCCATGAAAGCTGAAATACAGACATTGGAGGATAATAACACTTGGGAAATTGTACAACTTCCCAAAGAGAAGAAGGCAATAGGATGTAAATGGGTGTACAAAATCAAATACAAGGCAGATGGAGAGGTTGAAAGGTTTAAGGCTAGATTAGTTGTCAAAGGATACAACCAAAGGAAAGGATTTGATTACCAAGAGACCTTTTCCCCAGTGGTCAAGATGACCACAGTCAGGGCTGATATCTCCATAGCAGCAGCTAAAGGTTGAAAATTATATCAAATGGATGTTTACAATGCATTTCTTCAAGGAAACATATATGAAGAAGTCTATATGACTATACCAGAAGGTTTTTCTAAGAAGGGGAAAGGTAATGGTCAAGTGTGCAGACTTCTGAAATCTTTGTATGGCCTCAAACAAGCATCCAGGCAATGAAATATTAAATTAACTACAACCCTGACTTCAGCTGGTTTTCATCAAAGTACAAGTGATTATTCTTTGTTTACAAAGAAGTAAGGAGATAAGATAACTATAATCTTGGTATATGTAGATGATCTATTGTTGACTGAAAATGATTACTCTATGATACAAAACACGAAAAAAGTTCTACATACAGCCTTCAGAATTAAAGACCTGGTAAAGTACTTTCTTGGCATTGAATTTGCCCGAAGTAAAGATGGGATCTTAATGCATCAAAGAATATATGCCTTGGAGTTGGTAGCAGATATGAGACTTGCAGGAGCTAAGCCTATTGCAACTCCAATGGATCAGAACCAAAAGCTTACTACAGCTGAATTTGATCAACATGTACCTTTGTCACATAAGATCCAGGCCTGGAAGACATAAATGGTTATCAGAAACTAGTTGGGAGGTTACTATATCTCACAACTATTAGACCAGACATTGCATTTGTTGTGCAAAGTCTAAGTCAATTCATGCATTCTCCAAAAAAATCTCATATGAAAGCAGTTTTGAGATTGGTTAGATATGTGAAATATGAACCAGGGGCTGGGATATTAATGTCATCTGATGTGATAATCTTTTAAAGATATACTGTGATGCTGACTGGGGAGCTTGTATTAATAGTAGGAGATCAATTACTGGTTATTTGATGCAATTTGGAAACTCTCCTATTTCATGGAAGTTTAAGAAATAAGCCACTGTTTCCAAGAGTTCAGCAGAGGCTGAGTACAGGGCCATGGCCTCTTCAGTTGCAGAAGTGGTGTGGATGACTAGCATGTTTAAAGAACTTGGAATTGATGTTAAGGTTCCTGTTACATTGTTTACTGACAGTAAATCAGCTCTCCAAATAGTTGTCAATCCTGTCTTCCATGAAAGGACCAAACACATTGATATAGACTGCCATTTTACCAGAGAAAAAATCCAAGAGGGACTAATTTTGCCTGAATATTTGCCTTCTGCAGAACAGCATGTTGACTTGTTTACAAAAGGTTTTGATCGACACCTACACTCATATTTGATGTCCAAGCTAGGAATGAAGAACATTTTCATAGCCTCTAACTTGAGAGGGAGTGTGAAGGAAATCAGCAAGTGTGTAGATGTGCCTTGATCAGTTGAATTAGTTAATGATAGTTAATTGTTAAATCTAATTACTTGGTTAGGTGAGGTTAATTAATGATGAGTAGAGTTAGTTAGAATAAGTCGGTTAGAAAGTTTGTTATATTTGTCAGATCTGTATATAATGTAGTCCATCTCATTCATTCAATACAATACAAGATATATTTTTCTTCTCTCCCAAATATCTTTCTTCTTCCTTGCATTACATTCATCCATTGTTCATGGATCTTAGATAATTTGACACCTTTAAGGATGAGAGAAGGCGATACCGAAGACCCATCAAGAAGGTCAAGTCTTTCACTACCATAGTAGTTTCTAAGTTGATTTGTTCACTTTGTTGCGGACAATGCTTTTCTCTACACTTTTCAAAGATTTTTCAAGATTTTCTTATCAAAAAAATTCACTTCGAGCACCATTTTTTTTTACTTAAAAGTGTTCATCTCAGAAAGTTTACCCAACATATCCCCTCTGTACACAAACTAAAGAGACAACTTAAATTGGGAGCAGAGAGTAGCAGGTTGGTGAAAAGAATAAATAAAGTAACAATAGATTCATAGCTCAATAAAAGAATTTCAAGTTGAAACAAAAATTAAGTCACCACACGTATTTGAAGTAGTTCTCCACATCTTCTCTAATCAAAGCAAGTTTATGAATTTGCAACATTAATAAATCGTTTAAGAGAAACTCAATCTATTACATTGCGGCAATCTCTTTTCAAATAATACTCATAGATTTAACCCAAAAAGCCATTGAATTGTCAAATTAAGAAGTGTGGAAAGAATGTAAAAGAAGCCCAGAATAATTTGATTATGCTCTAATGAAGATTAGACAAAATTAATCAAAGAAACTAAATGCATACATAGATAAGGTTAAATTAATAACGTGTACCTGAAATACAAACAAGAAATTATATTCAAAATAATTGAAAAATAACAAATATAAAATATACCAAATTATTAAATCGGTGATAATAATGCAAGATGATCTGGGAAAAATCCATCCAATTCTCACAAAAAAATGCCCAAAATCTCACAGGTTTGCAGAGAGAATAGTTAAGAGAGAAGATGTAAAGTAAGTAAGTGAGGAGAAGAGAAAATAAGACCCGGAAACAAAAAAATGAAAAAGGTAGACAGGTGTCCCCAGAAAAAATAAATCATTGGGCTGTAATACACGTGTCTACTTAAGTTGTTGACAGTACGTAACCATTTGTACTATCAGTGTTCGTCCATGTTTGTTGGCTTATCAATATTACTAAAGTAATATATATATATATATATATATATATATATATATATACTAGAAGGGCATGGCCCGTGCTCCCAACAATAGATTTTTATATTTAATGGTTAGTGTTGGTTTATTAGCATTTTAATATTAATATTTTTAATATATTAATTTGCTTTATTTTGGAGTTAGAAAGAATGATGAATGTTTCAGCAGTTAGTGGACAATTATCATTGCTGGTACGTTAGGCATTAGTGCCTAATTACTCATTTCTGTTAATCAATTTGCATAGGCATTATTGGCCATTATGTGATGGTACAATATTGTTATTGCCGTTGTATTATTCTGGCAGAACTAGTAGTGGTCAACTATGACCATTACTCCTCCATATTGAAATCCCATTCTTTATACCTTCTTTATACCTTGTAACCTATGTAACTCCT
>JAJOOS010029685.1:0-11314 GCA_029582725.1 Solanum chiquidenum | reverse complement strand
CTGGGTGCTGCAAGGCAGCTAACTTATCAGCAATCGCTTTACCCCTTGCACGTAACATTCAATAGTAGCATTATCACGACGCAAGTTGTGTAATTGCGCCATAAGTTCTCGAATCAATGGTTTAGACCCAGTGGCATAGGCTGCCATAAGTTTTTCCCAAGCCGCACGAGCTATTTCTGCTCTGACCAATTGAGGGAGAATGCTTTCTGAAACTGAAGCAACTATCAAACTCAAGACGAGTTGATCTTGACGCACCGAAACCTTGTATGCAGGATTTGGTTGATCACCATCCAAAACGCCCGGTGGTACTGGTTCGCTACCATCAATATAATGGTTAAGACCACAACCACAAATCATTGGAAGAAATTGTGTTTTCCAAAGCAGAAAATTTGTTGACGTGAGCTTTACATGCAACTGATGAGCGATATTAGGCGTAGGAAAATAGTTTCCCATGACATTCGTTGAAACAACTGATGTCAGATGATGTGTGGTGCCACTATCCATCAACCAATTTTGTGCCGCTTGGGAAGAAGTACTTGCTAGATTTGAAGAGGGACGTCCAGATACCCGATTTTCATTCGTAGTCCTAGGTGACGGACAAACACGTGCAATGTGACCCTTTCCTTCACAATTATGGCAAACAATTCCATAAAAATCAGAGGAATGTGGTGGATTTCCAGAGTAAGTTCCTGAATGAGTTGTGAGGGCATAATGCCAACTTTGAGATTGTGGTGAACTTCCATGGCCAGAGCGTCCACGACCTCGACTAGTACGCCCCCTACCGCATTCACGATGTGTAGAGATTGAACTTTGTGTGTATTGTGTTGTTGGGGCAATAACAGTACTAGCATCTTCACGTTTTAATTGTCTTTCTTCATTCAACAACATACCATAAAGTGCATCAAAGGTAATATCCTCATGACATGATTCAAGCGACCTTGTGAAGGGGCGAGAGGCAGGGCCTAATCCAGCAAGAACAAACTCCACTAAGTCATCATTAGGGACTGGGTGCTGCAAGGCAGCTAACTTATCAGCAATCGCTTTACCCCTTGCACGTAACATTCAATAGTAGCATTATCACGACGCAAGTTGTGTAATTGCGCCATAAGTTCTCGAATCAATGGTTTAGACCCAGTGGCATAGGCTGCCACAAGTTTTTCCCAAGCCGCACGAGCTATTTCTGCTCTGACCAATTGAGGGAGAATGCTTTCTGAAACTGAAGCAACTATCAAACTCAAGACGAGTTGATCTTGACGCACCGAAACCTTGTATGCAGGATTTGGTTGATCACCATCCAAAACGCCCGGTGGTACTGGTTCGCTACCATCAATATAATGGTTAAGACCACAACCACAAATCATTGGAAAAAATTGTGTCTTCCAAAGCAGAAAATTTGTTGACGTGAGCTTTACATGCAACTGATGAGCGAGATTAGGCGTAGGAAAATAGTTTCCCATGGCATTCATTGAAACAACTGAAGTTTCCTAGGCAGAAGTGTTCGCAATAGTTTCTCCCATTAGGTTAGGTCGTTTCTGATTATTTTATTTTTTATTCAGAACGAAAAGAAAAAAATTGGTTGCTAAACCAAAAGGCTCAGATACCATGAAAGAGTTCTTTATTCATGTATATAATATGTACAACAATAATGAATGTATATAGAAAACCAAATAGCGAAGAAACCTACGGGACCTAGACGTCAAGGATTAAGGAGAAGTAGTTTCCTTAGACATCACAACTTAACCTTTTACATAGTTTAAATATACTAGGAATCTATATCTAAGAAGCTTATCCTTTACAATAATGACGGATCTTATTCAATCTCAATCCAAATAATTCTAGTATTAAATATCAAAACTAACATATTCAACTACTCAAAAAACTGACATTCTTGTTGATACTAATTTATTTGGCCATGTGATATAGAATTATTAAATCCAAATCCAAATAATTTTAGTATTAAATATCCCAAATAATTTTAGTATTAAATATCAAAACTAACATATTCAACTACTCAAAAAACTGACATCCTTGTTGATACTAATTTATTTGGCCATGTGATATAAAATTATTCAATCTAAATCCAAATAATTCTAATATTAAATGTAATGACTCGGAAGGTCATTTTTGAAAATTTTGAATATTCATTTAACTAGAGTAAATTAATTGACGATTAATTATTAAATAACTAATTTTAGTTAATATCTATGGATTAAGTTTATAATTTATTTAATATCATATACCACTTGACCCCTATAGGAAAATAAATTATTAGAATCGAGAGTTTTTGGTTCATAATTTAAGAAAAGAAAAGGAGTCAGACTTAAGGTAGCATTAATAAATTTCTTAATTATGCAATTGAAAATATGCATTGAGGTCAAATGTAGTTATAGCTATTATTATCATTATAATAATGAGTTAAAAAGAGTAAGAAGGAAACCAAAAACTCTCGATAAGTTACCGTGGATTAGAATTGGATTTCGTGCAATCATGTGATCATTACGGTCAAATGCCATCTATGTAATCATGACAACTAATGGAGGCATTCATCTAGATTTTTGAATGCAGTGATTCGTTAGTAATAAAAGTGATTAGGGCTTTAGTTTGAATTTCGCGATTTTTCTTATAGTTATAATTCAAGTTTTGATATATTAAGATAGGTAATTAAATATTAAAGATATTGTATTATATGATATCATTAAATTTATATGATATTTGGAGGAATTAAAACTTAACCGTAGACTTGAAATTCGGAAATATGAGAGTTGACATGTTAATTGACATCTTAATTATAAATTTGAATGAGTTTTTGGGTCTAGATTAGACACATAGTAATATGTGTTGGGTTTGAAAGGTGATTAAGCATCATTCGGAAGCTTACAATTGCAATTCATATGATAATAAATTAGATGACAAAAACTTATACTAAAAACGTAATATTATTATATGAAAGCTAATATAAGAGAAAAATATTTAAAATATTGAGAGAATAAATGTCCCCATAAACTAAACTCTTAAGCGTCTACATTGTAAGCTATTGTGTTTTTTTATATGAGAAGATGGGTCTTCAATTTATAAAGTTCCAAACTTTTCTTTCAAGGAAAGAATAACTCAAATATGGAAGAATATTATATTTTTCTTTCAGGAAAAGTTCAAGCATTTATGGTAATACTTTGACTTTTCTTTAAGAAAAAAATAAACTTTGGAAAGAAAATCAGGGCAAAATTCTAACAAATCTCCCATTTTGACTGGATTTTCTTGACAAAACTTGATCCACCTTCTACAATTACATGATAATCTTTGTTCTTCACAAAATCTTCATTACTGTTGCTTGTCATGGTTAAAAATAAGGTTTAAAATATATGGGTTAAAAATGGTTTTAAAATATTTTATTTTTATTTTCAAAGATGCAACAGCAGGAATATTGAAAATATGGTTTAAATCTCTTCTCCACATGTAGCTGAACATAAATCTTCATTATCATCAAATTTATTGCAAATTGGTTTGAAACCGCGTTGAACCTGTCTTCAACCTCATTTCATTGGATCATTGAACCATGTGCTCTATTACCACTTGTTGGGTTCGAAAAGTGATTAGGGCGTCATGCATAAGCTTATAATTTGCAAATCATATGATAATAAATTAGATGACAAAAACTTATACTAAAAATATAATATTATAATATAAAAACTAATATAAAAGAAAAATATTAAAACTATTGAGAGAATAAAATCTCCCCATTAACAAAAGTCTCTAAACGACTACATTGTGGATTCTATTGTGTTTTTTTTGCTATTACAGTAAAGATCTTCAATTTATAGATCTTCAAACTTTTCCTCTAAGGGAAGAATAAACCAAATATGAAAGAAAAATTTTTCTTTCAGGAAAAGTTCAAGCATTTATGGTAATACTTTGACTTTTCTTCAAGGAAAAAAATAAACTTCAAATAAGGAAAGAAAATCAGGGTAAAACCCTAACAATATGTGTGTTGTTAGTTTTGAAATCTTATTGTAATTATTTAATTGAATATATTTTATTGATTTGGAAGTTCAACGAAGGGGGAAGGCTCAAGTCCCGGAGTGATCATTTGATTATTTGAGGCAAGTGGATTTCTAAACCCTTGTTAAGTGTATAGAATCGTGTATTTCCTTGTGATATGTGTTGGGGAGTAATGAGACTTGGTGATGGGTTGACTTGTCCATATTGAATAATTCTAATGATGAAAAAGGGGTAATAAAAGGCTATGTGATTGATTATTGGTGTGTGAGGTGTTGAGAATGGTTTTGAAAGGCTTATTGATTCATTGTTGTTGTTGTATCACGATTGTGTTGTTGTGAATTGTGCAATGTTATGAAAATGGTCATCTCCTCATTATGTGTGTGAACATGTCATTTGCATTGTTCTGAGACATGGTTGTGACAAGTGTTATATGAATTGAGAAAGAATAAGATATTAAAGAGGATGTACCATTTTGAGGGACGTGTCGCGCGCTGCAAAGGATAATATGATTCGAGGGACGTCGCACACCGCGACGGATACTATTATCGAGGGACGTATCGTACGCCGCAACAAATACTATTATCGAGGGTCGTATCGCACGCCGCGACGGATGCATGGACAGATATTTCCCCCATGGGTCCCGGATTGAAAGACAGCTGATTTGTATCACTAGGTCAGACATGCATCACTATACTTGATATTGCATTCCGTTGCATTGCACATATTTATTATTAGTGAACTTGATATTGTGTTTCATTCATCTTGTGAGTGTCTTTCTGTGGAACTTGTGATTGATGAATATTGAGCTTGTTGTTGAGGATATGTAATTGTTAGAGTGTTGTTGTTGAGCTGTGTGCTATATAAATTTTAAATTGTTAGGTTGGGCTGGTTTTATGTAGGTTGTAGTTGTGGAGGTTGTGATTGATGAATATTGAGCTTGTTGTTGAGGATATGTAATTGTTAGAGTGTTGTTGTTGAGATGTGTGCTATGTAAATTGTGAACTGTTAAGTTGGGCTGATTTTATGCAGGTTGTAGTTGTGGAAGTTCGGTTGAGATGTAAGGAGTACCCGTATTCTATTCCTTTAGCTTGTGTTTAGATTTTTACTTGCTGAGTACCATGTGGTTTGATACTCACTCCTTGCTTCTACATTTTTGTAGGTTACTAGTCCGGATCTTTGTGATACTCTTTCTCTTCCTTTCTTGTCCTAGGCTTCTTATGAAGGTTGGTGAGGTAGCTGCTTGTCATCTTAGCAGACCTTCTTTCTTCTTATTTATGATCTTGTCTATTCTAGAAACAATGTCATTTGAGACTCGTGTGTTTCTTTGAATTAATTATAATATTTTAGAGGCTTGTACACGTGACAACTAGGTTTTGGGGGTTTATTAAGTTGACTTAGTTATCCGCATCTATCATATTTTGAGACTTTAATATGTCTTACTTCCGCATAGTTTGTGATATTTGAATTTTAGGCTGACTTGTCTTGGTGGGATAAGACGAGTGCAATCACATCCATTTTTGGATCATGACATTAAATATCAAAACTAACATATTCAACTACTGAAAAAACTGACATCCTTGTTGATATTAATTTATTTGACCATGTGATATAAAATTATGATTTAAAATCATGATATAAAATCGTGATATAAAATTATGGGATGATGTTAAAGTTTTGTTTAAACATGCAATTTGAACTTTTTATGTTATATATTTTTTCTCATAAACATAAAAACTTCATACGTTGTAAAAATATTAAAATTGTCTAATTGTTTATACAATCTTACCAAATAAATAAAAATTTATAAAATCGCAAAATACATTATCACAAAACTATTCTAAAAAATGGGAAAGTTGTGACCATCGCCAAAACTGTAAAGTATTAATTCAAATTTTAAGTTTAAATTTCAATTTCTTAAAAAAATTCTTTTCAATAAAAAAAATTGTTCAATAAGTAATATAACGGAATAGTTTTTAAAATTTATTTCTATACGTTCCTAGAAAAAATTCTATATGTTCCTCTTGAAGAGGGAAAATTTTATACAACAAAAAAGATTATTTTTTTTGTTAAAAAAATGTATTTCAAACTCAAATCAATATGTTCAGTAAGTAATACAACATTATTATTATTTTTAGATTAAAGGATCTTGCAACTTTAATTGAATTTGAATAGAGATAGATAATTCAGTTATTCTTTTAATGTATCCCTGTAATTTAGAAGCATTTTTTAAAGAAGAGTATGTGGTAGTTAAATACTATTAAAATCTGAATTTTAAAAAACGATAAAAAAAGTTAAAGTATTAGTAAAAAATAGATATTTTAGTATATTATTCGTTATGTTTTCTTTTCTAATTTTTATTGTTTGTAGTTTTATTTTTATTTTTATTTTTAAATTTTAAATTAATTTTAATTTTAATTTCAATAATTTATAAAAAAAAACTTATAGTGCTAACAAGTAGATATTTTCACCTCTACAATTATATATGGATAGAAGATTGTGAAACCCCCTACTTCTTACATTGTCCACATAAATACTGAGTGACAGATTATAGATTTCTATGAATCTTCTCTGCATATCATTTATAGTACCAAATTACAAAAAAATAATTAGTTGTCTCACTAGTTTACTCTTTTTATACTATCCAAAATATAAATTCTTCAGTAGATATCCTTCAAACATCAAATTGAATTCCCCTTCCAACATTTCCTTGTGCATTTTCTGAGCCTTGGCTTTAAATACAATGATAGATATGGCAGTAATGATGCTCCACGTAAAAATATTCAAAAAAATATATATTTTTCAAATGTGAAAAATGATATTTAAAAATTAATTCAATTGAGTTTGGCATTACTATAAATAATTAGAGTTTTTGAATTTTTATGAATAATTAGAATGAAAACAACTTTTGTGGTGTTTTTCAATTTTTTGGAATTCAACTAGTTTAAGAACTAATTATTTAGACCTATTCTAGTTTACAATATTACGAATTTATCTGATTTTGGTGCGTACAGATACGTCATAATACATATTATACATGAGGTCAAAATTAAGTGTAATTTGTTAATACATAGACAAATCTCGTTCGCGTCCTTCCGATCTCGTTAACTACTCTCTTATGTATTTGGTATTCTCAAATACATGTGAATCACACCAGATACATGTATTAATGTGATTCACATTTGATATACATTACTATCTCGTTCGCCTCCCTCCCCATCTCGCTTGCATCTCTCTGTGTTTTAGTGTATCTAATAGGAAAAAAATTCATGTATCTAGGTGTATCTTCCTCAATATGTGATAGAAATCTCTTATTAGTGGTAAGATATGTAATTATTTGAAAATATAAGTAGAATTAGTATATACGATATGAATGTATATCTAATAATACAGTTTTCCCATATTTTTAGCGGATTGACCGAGTTTTGAAATGAATATCTTTTTATTTCAAAAAAGATTGACTTTACATAAAATTTCATGTTAGTGAAATTAATTAAATAAATTGGTTCTTTTGTAGGTGAAATATTACTTGAATGGTTTTTAGTTATAAACAAAAAAGAATTGACTTTTAAAGAAAATTATTTTTTGCTGAGTGAATATCTGAGATAATTTCTCTGGTACATAATAAGTAATTATTGAGGTATAACACACCTTTTAAGAATAATATTTGCAATAAAAATTTAAAACTAATTTTTACTATTATTTTTTAAATTATTCTTAAACTATTCTTATTAAAAATGTAAAACAATTAAAATTTTCATTTTAAAAAAATATGAAAAAAAAATTCTTTAACAATTCCCTTAAACTCTAAAAATTTATCAATTTTGACAATTCACGGACTAAAAGGAATAATATCTCAGCAATTGTTGCACCAAATTTTCAAAGCATTAAATGAGGGGAAGAATTTTAGAATGGTCCCTTTTAGAATCTCATTAAATACAGTTCAAATAAAAATGGGATATAAAAAATTCTTTCCATTCACTTTTATTTGTTACTTACTTTTAAATAAATATTCATTTTCACTTGTTATTTTTTACATATTAAGATAAGACTATTCTTTTCCATATTTTACCTTCATTATACTTATTCTCCAAATCATTTTTCAAGACACAATACTAAACATCATTTAATAGAATAATATGATAAATTATTTATATTAATAATTATTTTCTTAATGAATGTGTCAAGTTAAACCATAACAAATAAAAATAAACAGATGGAGTAATTGATCGGTGGACCACAAAATAAAAATTCAGGCCAAAAAGGAAATATGACATCTTCCCTTAATAATTATACGATACGTACTATATATTACTTTATGTCTAACAATAGTTGTTCACTATACTATTTTATTAGGTCTAATAATATTTATCCACTTTTATGAAATTAATGGACAATTTCACACTTAGGGATCGTTTGATTTGAATACAAGTTATGTTGTAATTAGTTATGCTGGATAAGTTATACTGTGATAAGTTATGATGAGATTAGTTATGCTGAGATTAGTTTTTATTGCTTATTTGGTTTGTCATATTCAAACTTGTATTCATTGGATAATTTTTAAGAATAAGTTGTTTGTTTACAAAAATACCCTCCACCTTATTTAATTTTTCTTTTTACATTATTTTGCAAACTTTAGTTATTTCATTCTTAAAAATAAAATTTTCATCTTATTTAGCTTAAATATTTTTGTGTGTGCATTTCCATGATTGTGCCGTGTCTTTTTAAAATAAAACTTTTTATCTTATTTAACTTTAAAATAAAACTTTCATCTTATTCAGCTTAAATATTTTTTTGTGTGCATTTACATGATTGTGCCGAGTGTTTTTAAAGTTAAACTTTCATCTTATTTAACTTAAAAATAAAATTTTCATCTTATTTATATTAAAAATAAAACTTTCATCTTATTTAGTTTTAAAATAAAATTTTCATCTTATTTAGCTTAAAAATAAAACTTCCCTTTTAAGTTTGTTAAAGTGAGAGAAAATTTATTATTAAAATTATCTACATTTTAATTGATATATAAAATATATTTTTTAAGTGAATAATAAACTATTTAATTAAGAATATGTAATTTAGTAGTGGAGGAACATTTTAAGAGAAATCAAAATATAAATAAACATAAGAATTAGACAAATAAATTCAACTAATAATATATTTATAAATAAAAATTGTATTTATAAAATGTAATTTTTTCATAGAAAAATATATTATCATAAAAACAACGAATTATTAAGATTGTGAATGTTATTATAAATGTTGTTAAAAACTATGTTAATATACATGAATATTAAAGTGATGTATAAAAGAGAGTTCAAGGGGGGTTATTTTTGTTATTTTACATACTTTATTCCAGGATAAGTTATCCTGGGATTACTATTCCATCCCAGTGAGGGATAACTTATCCCAGGACTAATTGTTAATCCTGAGATAAGTTATCCCAGCTTTTCCAACCAAACAACAAATTAAAGGCCACTCAAAAGTTATCTTGGGATTAACTCTTTTTACCCTTATAGTCATTTCTCTATTACATGTTTTAAGACATTGTATTTATTAGAGCATATTCAAAAGGTGATATAGTGAAATTACTCTTCTAATTATAGTTTCCTAATAAATATGTAAAGTTAATAGTGAACAAATATTATTAGACAGAGAGAATATTTATTAAATACATTTACTCAGTATAATGTATATTGCTTTAATTGTACATTTGTCTTACTATTATATTGTTCATAAATCCGTTAAAAGGCTATATTCCTCTGTTCATTTTGTAAATAGTCGAGAGATCCTAATTACTCGTTACAATCAAGCTTAAATCTAGAAAGCAATAACAATTGCATTAATTTCTCTAGAATTATTGGATCCACATTTGATATGGGTTGAATGAATTTTGTAGAGAGGAAAAAAGAGGAGATCTATATCATGAAAAATTATCTATTGTAACCAAGTGCAACAATAAAAATGATACTAATTTTGTTATTTAATAATAGGAAAAGGCTCAAATATGCTATCGAATTTTGAGAAAAGACTTATTTATGCTATTTGTTTAAAGTTTTGTATAACTATGTTGTTTTCGTTTGAGAAAAGACTCATCCATATCATTATTTGTAGGGTTGGCAATGGGGCAGGGCGGATGCGGGGTGGGGTGGGTTTAAGGCTATATGGGGCGGGGCGGATTTACGGTTGTGTGGGGCAGGTCGAATGCGGGGCGGGTTGAAGTGAGTTTTTTTTAAATTAATGTGGGGCGGGGCGGATTGTGGGTATATGTGATTTTATGTGGGTTCAACTTGATTTTAACTTTTTACATGTTATAAGAGTGATAGAGCATTATTATTAAGATAATTTCATTAAAGCTACTAAAATATTCAAGATAATAAATGAAAATGGTTCAATAAAAAATAATACAATTTCTTACATGTTTCATAATTGACCTCTAAAAAATAAAATTTTAAGTCACTATCCTATTAAATTAATACAACTTAATGAAAAAATGAATTTATTTTTATGAATTTTATTTTTAGTATCAAACATAACTAGAAAAAGAAAATATTAAAAAAATTATGCGGGGAGGGGTGGGGCGGATTGAAAGTGAAAGAGTTGCTATGTGGGGCGATTAAATTTTTTGCGGGTTAAGCTCATCCCGCACCACCCCCGCCCACACTGCCCCATTGCCATCCCTAATTATTTGTTAACTGAAAAAAAAGTTTTACAAAATCATTTTTTACACGTGGTCTCATTAATTAAATCAATTTTTAAAAAAGGAAAAGGCTCAAATCTGCCATCAAACTTTGAGAAAAGGCTCATCTACGTCATTCGTTTAAAGTTTGGCTCAGCTATGCTATTTCAGTTAACAAATAATAGCATGAATGAGTCTTTTCTCAAACGGAAATGACATAGATAAATAACTCTTTCAAAGTTCGATGACATATTTTAGACTACTTCCTTTAATAATTCTCCGTTTATTTTTATTTATTCGCTATTTTAAACATAAGTTTTAGTTTTATTTGTTACTTTTAACACATAAAAATATAACTCTTTTTGCATGTTTTATACTTAGCATTGATAATTTATTCCTTAATTTTTTTTAAAGATTTAGGGGTCATTTGGTAGAGTGTATAAGAATAATGATGAATATGATGTATTAGTAATGCATGCATTAGTAATGCAAGCATTAGTAATGCTTGCATTAGTTATGCTTGCATTATTTCTTATACATTGTTTGGTTTGATGTATTGAAAATAGCAAGCCTTGTATAAAGACTATTAAAAAATATTTGTTTACAAAAATACCCCCACATTATTATTATTATAATTAATATTAT
>JAJOOS010029683.1:0-16453 GCA_029582725.1 Solanum chiquidenum | reverse complement strand
AGTGTAAATTGAATCCCGAACCCCCTTTGGTATTTTCAAATGATTTTTTCTGTTTAAATCTTTGAAAATTATAAGTTTTCTTAATTTCTTTAAAAAAAATTAAGTGGCGACTCTTTTCTAAGTATTTTCCTTAAAATGTTTTATACTTAGAACATTCCAAAAAGTGATTTTTTCTAGAAATAGTTAAATTACGGCACAACAGATATAACAACTCAAAAGTTAGGATTCTAACCCAGAACTCAAGAACAAAACTCATCTCAAGAATTATCAAAATCAAGGATGTAACCCTAGATTATTATTTATTGATAGAAAGTAGATGTAGGGCATGAGAACGAACTCAGTCCATCACTATGAGTAGTCTTACATACCTAGCAGAATGATGTTCTTGGCGAAACTCAGAGATTGGCTTGAAATTTCTCCTCTTGGATCCTTGCTCTAAGACTTGGGAGTGTTAATGAATGTAAAATGATTGATTAACATTGTTTATACCCTTAACTAGGTGTAAAAATGTTGTGGTTTAGGCTTAGAAGGGTGGAAAAAGACTGAACTGCCCCTCTTAAAAGTTGACGAAAACCTTCTATGAGTCATTTATGATTCGTGGTTTGTTTTACGGACCGTAGATCTCATCTGTGGAATTTGTAATAAACTTTAAGGCTTAGAATTTCATTCAACGGGTCCAAACTACGACTCGTGAGAGTTTCAACGACCTATAAATGGATCTGTAGGAATGGGACCCCAAAATTTGGCTTCTCTGAAGTTTTCTGCGAGTTAGCGGTGCGGGTCATCAAAATTTCTAGGCCCGTAGAAGCAATTCATAGGAATTGACTCAACAAACTCTATTGTGGTAGTCTCTGATAAAATGGTCATAACGTAATACTTCTAACTCGAAATAAAATAAACTTAGTGGAGTTGGAAAGAAAACTCATATAACTTCAATTAGATAGGTCATGGGTAGGGGTGTGCATAGGTCGATTTGATTTGGTTTTTCATTAAAAAAAAAATTAAATCAATTATGTCGGTTTATTAAATCTAAAAAACAAATCAAACCACATAAAGTTTGATTTTTTTATTTCAGCTTTAGTTAGTTCTTTCAGATTTTTTCAGTCTTTTCGGTTTCTTACAACTATAAGGTGTTTGAAAAAGAGAACAAACATATTTTCACTTACTTGTGTGATAAGGTGTATTTTAAAAATGTTAAATGAATAGAAATCTTCAAAAAAAATGGTAAAATTCACATGAGTACAAAATACTTTTATTGAAATATCAACGTTTATTATGTTAAATTAATAAGATTAAAGGCTACAGTCAAACTGAATACAAACAAAATATTTACTAAGTAAATTATTAACTTCGAATTTGAAAAACTATAACAATATAATTGAAACTTCCGATCTTAATACAAAATAAAATATTAACAAAATTTTACAAGCCCAAATATGAAATAAGATCAGGTCAAGCAAAGTGATATTATTTTCAATTCATTTTTTAAGCCCTGGGTACCAAGCAATCCGTTTAGATCTATTTCAGTTGCCAATGAAATGGAATATATCTAAACATTGAAAATTATAAACTAACTAAAAATATATTAACGAAGTAGATTATAAATAATATTTTTTTATCTATAAATAAAATAAAATTATATATGTACACACATATATATATATGTATATATATATGTATGTATATATCTATATGTATATATATATGTATATATATGTATATATATATTATGTCGGTTTGGTTTGGGTTCGGTTTGAATTTTTTATCTTTTAATACCAAACCAAACCAAGAGTGGTTGATTTTTTTTCAACGTCAAACCAATCAAACCAAACCACAAATTATTATTTTTTGTTTGATTTGATTCGTTGGTTCGATTTGACTTTACGGTTTGGCTTGTACAACCCTAGTCATGAACCACCTAATTCATTATGTGCTGAGAGATATGATCGTTTGAAGTTTACCTAAGTAGAATAATCTTATGTCAAAACTTAATCAGTAAGGAAGTTTTCAACTCAACTTTGTGCTAGGGGATTCTTGTGACCTTAATTCATATTCAAATCCATCCCCACACTAAAACATTGACCTTAAATCCCAAGAACAATTTAAGAATAACTCAATACGAATTTACACGAAAATAAAGAATGATTCGACCTTAGCTTAGCAATTTTCAAGGTGTTACGTTTACTTCTTTAAATTACCATAAAAATATTACTATACCTCTATAGGCCTTTGGAAGCTCCTAAAATCTAGGAACACAAAAATATTACAACATATTGCAACACAAAGATATTATCATAAAGTAGTATCATTAGTTTTACAAACTTAATTAAAACATGTCATTCACTTTAACCATTCTAATTTTGTCAATGACGACTGATGGGGATTAGATTATCTTTCAATTTTCATATACATTATAGAATTATAAAATATTTATGCAACCAAACATACTACATGGAGTATATTATGATTATGGTGTGAAAAAATAAACAATTTGCCACATGGAGTATATAATAATTATGGTGTGAAAAATAAACATTTTTTTTAGAAATATCATGTTGTATAATATTAATTGTTTTGACTTGTAATTAACAAGTCCTAGAAATTAGGATGTGATTTCTAAACAAGGCCCTTAGTAGCTAACACGTTTTGAATAAATAAAGCTTGGATAAAACTTAGATTTTTCAATGAAAATAAATCAAATTCAATTTGAACTTTGGAAAAATTATATAACTAACATCTTCAGATATTAAATTTATTATTATTCATATTCAACAATGTTTCATCTTCTTTTTCTTGTTACTTTGTTTGTACATGTACAAAGTGTTCCTCAGAATAGCTCAATTGTTGAATATCTTCCTGGTTTTGATGGCCCTCTTCCTTTTTATCTCCAGACTGGGTAATTAACTTCATATATTTTCTTCTATTTAATTTCTCATTAATGTGGAGTTTTTAGCTCTTAATTTCTTGAGTACTAGTATATATAATTTATGGGTTTTTTTTCATGTATCATGTTCAAGAGTCTTGTAACCACATAACTGTTACGATATGTCTGAGATCATAAGATTTTAAAAGCTTTAGAGCTCGTTTGAGTTAACGGATAGAATTGAAAAAATATGTTGGTTTTACAAATAAACGGTTATTTAGTTGGATAAAAGTGGGAAAACTTATATATATATACTCCTTCTTTTTCAATTTATGTGATATGTTTTTCTTTTTAATTAGTCTAAAAAAGAATGACACGTTTCTATATTCAGTAACAACTTAACTTTGAAGTGATGAATTTTGAAATTCTCAGATACATCGGAGTTGGCAAATCGGAAGAAGTGCAACTATTCTATTACTTTGTTAAATCAGAATCCGACCCGAGTCAAGATCCGCTCTTGCTATGGCTAACCGGAGGGCCCGGTTGCTCATCCTTCTCGGGGTTAGCATACGAAGTAGGTAAATATTAAATAGATTTAAGATATAGAATATAAATTTAACGAGTGATAGCATGTTAGTTATGATGAAAAAAATTTATAGGTCCATTGGAGTTTGGCCAAAAGGCATACAATGGCAGCCTACCAATTCTTGTTTCAAGTCCATATTCATGGACTAAGGTGACACATAATTTCTTTTCTTTTTTTCTTCATCGAAATACCTACATTCTTATGCACATTTCATATTATCATGAAATAATGTATTCCTTATATTTGTTAGTTTGCGAGCATATTGTTTTTGGAGCAGCCTGTTAATACTGGATTCTCGTATGCAACAACTTTAGAGGCGCATAAGTGTACTGATCTACAAGCATGTGATCACGTCTATGAATTTCTAAGAAAGGTATATTTGAATGGTGCACTTAATTTAATGTTCAATTATTTACCTAGAGGACTACGGACCGGTTTTCACTTAATATAATTTTTCCTTCTTATTTTTAGTGGTACACCCACATTTTAGAAATCATTGATTCGTCTTAACCATGAGAAAATGAAAACATTAACAAGTATATAAAAGAGATGCATTGTGAATTAACTCGTGATTTATTTTGCAGTGGTTTGTTAATCATCCAGAATTTATTTTAAACCCTTTCTATGTTTCTGGAGACTCATATTCAGGCATTACAATTCCAGTTATTATTCAACTAATATCAAATGGTAAGGACTTGTTAATATTGTACGTAATATGAATGTGTAGCTTCTTATGTTATGCAAATTGCAAATGCAGGAATTGAAGCAGGCAAAGAGCCATTAATCAATCTTAAGGTTTTATATTCCTTTCTTTTTATTCAATTTCAACATTATATCATGGAAGAAATTATTGTTTTAATTTGATGGTAATATCCTTTAAGGGCTATTCACTTGGAAATCCAATAACATTTTCTGAGGAATCCAATTACCAAATTCCTTACTCTCATGGTATGGGGCTAATATCCGACGAACTTTATGAGGTTGGTTCATTCTTTATTTCATAGTATATTGACTTTGTATCATATCAACACATTATACAATAACACAAAAATAATAATTTGAATCTTGTTGTATCAGTCGTTGAACGAATTTTGCAAAGGCGATTACATAAACATAGACCCTACCAACAAACAATGTGTTGAAAACTTTAAAATGTTCAAGAATGTAAGTTTATATTCCTTTTTTGTATTTGTAACTTTTCGAACTGGTTTTAAACTTAGGTAATACAATAATAATTCATATTCTTGTAATACAATTTTGTAGCTTGTGAGTGGTATAAATAATGGGCAAATACTAGAGCCTGAATGTGGAACAGACATTGATTTCCACCCACCCCAATCGTCTAATGAAAGAAGGTCTCTTGAAGAGGATTTCATTTGTCAAGAAAGTCGGGTAAGTCTATTTCAAACACCTTGGTTATAACAATCATTCATTATAATAATTTGATTTTTTCGAAACTCGTTTTTTCACTAGTCATTTGTTATAACATTTTTTCATCAAAATGGTACCTTTTTTTTTTTTTTTGAAACTCAATTTTTCATGTTATATTATACTTCTCTATAATAACATTCTATACGGATAGTAATATTCATTATAACAGTATACTCTTTGTAAAACTACCCTTTAAAACAGTCTGCACATTAAAATATTATGTAATACTGTTTTATAAGAAATGTATTGTGTATAAAAATAAATATTAAAATATGTATGATGATCATCATTAGTGTCATTCACATAGTAAATTTATCCCCAAAAAAATGCATTTAAATGATGATTGATGTCCATTAGTTATAGTCATAAATATTTGCATTTTTTAACATTCATATTCTTTCTAATTTTTTGATAAATTGATTAACAAATACATTTCTTTTTCTTGGTACACAAAATTATTAAACTAATCTTTTGCGTTCTATTGTTTATACTAACTTAATAAAATCAAATCATTAAATATTGGTATACGTATTTAACAGCCTCTCTTTATAACAATCATGAAATTTTTAAATAAATATTATCACTATAACGAGATTTGACAGTATATTTCTTTTTATGGTAGATCGCCACAAACAAGCTCGCCACTTATTGGGCAAATGACCCGAGAGTTCAAGAAGCTCTCCATGTTAGAAAGGTATTTCAATTCATTTTATTTGTACATGTATTGTAAATATTGCTAAGAACTATATATTAAAAGATTTTTTTGATCTTCTTTGATTAGGATACTATAAGAAGACCATGGACGAGATGTAAGCAAACTATGGCGTATACAAGTTACAAAGTTACTTTCATGAATAGTATACGTTACCATGTAAATCTTAGTACAAAAGGTTATCGATCACTTATATACAGGTCTAATATTTTCACAATTCATACTATAATATGATCTAGCTGAAGTTACTATAAAATATATACATAACAATTTATTTTTTAATAAGCAGCGGCGATCATGACATGATTGTTCCTTTCCAATCAACACAAGCATGGATAAAGTATCTAAATTATTCAATTATTGATGATTGGCGTCCATGGATGGTTGATGGACAAGTTGGAGGGTATGGTTCTTCAAGTTTTTAGTTTTAAATTAGATAAGACAATATGAATATGATTGAAATTCTAAATTTTATATATTTGATTTACAGTTACACAAAGTCTTATTCGAATCATATGACATACGCAACAATAAAAGTAAGAATTTTGTTCAACTCATTTTTTATATATATAATTATCTTTATTCTCAAACTCTATAGTTATTTCTCAAATGTTTTGTTCTATTTATTTATTTTCCAATTAGGGAGGAGGCCACACAGCTCCAGAGTACAAACGTGAAGAGAGCTTTCATATGTTTAAAAGATGGATAGCACAACAACCTTTGTAAAAAAATTTAACATATTATGTCTATAATAAATTAATAGATAAAGGTTTCAGTAGAAAAAGATCAAACACATACATAACCTTTTCAAATTGTTCTTATTTTTCATTTTGATACTTCATCTTAGTCTTATTCCATTTAATTCTTAAACTTCATTTTTTATGTACCGTTTAAACATAAAATACTAATTTTAAAGGAGTTCATTATCCTCACTTAGAAACGTTATTGGAGATAAGTACAAAAATGTCATTTGGCATGTCCTATGTTGTCATTCATAAATGTTAGTAAGTATTTTTAAGGAGTTCATTATCCTCTTATTAAATTTGGGCTACGATTTGTGTGAAAAGCTTCTTTATCTCCCACAAGATGATTATCTAGAATTTTAAAAATTTATGTATTATATTAACATTGAGTGTTTACGAGATATAGTGAACATTATTAGGGGTTTGTATTGGTAGGTTTGGTTTAATCTTTATATTGTTGATTTAGTTTATTGATTTTTTATTTTTAAATATGCTAAATTAATAGTCAAATTAATAAGATATTTTTTATTGATTTTTTGTTTATCGATTATTGATCATTAAAAGGTTCAGTTTTCGATTTAACCAATAAGAAAATTCTCATAAAACAAATATATGACTTCTCCAATAATTTACAGCGATAGGACAATAATATAACTTTACATAATGCTCATAAAATATGAATAATAGTAACTAACATGAAAAGAACTTTACAAGTGCAACACAAATAAAAGAACTAGGACAATATTTATTAATATTTAATATTTATGTAGACATAAATAATAAATTATTATAATCTTAATGGGTTATAGATTTACCAATAATCCAAAATTAAAAAATCAAAATCAAACCAATAACCCGATAACTTTTTTTATTAAATCATAAAGAACCTGTTAACTCAGTAGCAATAAATTAATAAAAAGAATTATTTGATTTTTACACACTTCTAATAAATACGAGTTGGAGTGTTCAATTGCTACGTAAAATATTTATTTATACATTTTGAAAGTTAAATTAAGTATTTACTTATCGATTAAAATTAAATTTAAACACTTTTTAATGTATTATGTTCTTCCCCATAATTTATGCTTTCAAAGAATTATTTTATGAGTCGGTCTATTGACTTATGTTTGACGACTATGTTTGCGTTGCATATTGACAAGTAGGTAACACGTGTTTAAACTTTAAAGTGGAAGAATAGGACAAAAATCACTTCAAGAAAGTTTTGGTTTTTCATCGAATATTTAAAATTTTATTTTTAAAATATTGAATATATAAAAATATTATAAATTATGATCATTTAAAATTTAGAATGGATAAAATTTTAATTGACTTTCGAAATTTTTCGGT
Organism: Solanum chiquidenum; assembly: GCA_029582725.1. Classification (NCBI taxonomy): domain Eukaryota; kingdom Viridiplantae; phylum Streptophyta; class Magnoliopsida; order Solanales; family Solanaceae; genus Solanum; species Solanum chiquidenum. The sequence continues at coordinate 8,771 of JAJOOS010029683.1, read as the reverse complement.
AACACATAAATTGGACAGAAGAAATAATATTATATTACTTCCTCTATTCATTTTTGTTTGTCACTATTTGACTTGACACACCTAACAATTATCGATATAGGTATTTTATCAAATTATCTCTATTAAATTATGCTTAGTATTAGGTCTTGAAAAATGATTTGGAGAATAAGCATTTAACGCTGAAGGCAAAACATAGGAAAAAATAGTTATATTTTCTTGATATATTCTAGTTGACAAATAAAAATGAAAATATATTTTAAGAATAAATAGTGACAAGTAAAAATGAATAGTGAGAACATTAAAAATTAACGTAAAAGTATTATAAATTGTAATTTAACACTTTGAAATATTTGAAAGGCATATAAAACATATTGTTGACTTTTAAATTTTTATCTATGCTACGGGTTATTTGAAAATTATATTTAAAAGATATTATAAATTATAGTAATAATTAACAATTTAAAATAATTTTAAAATATATAAAAAAATTGAATGACTCTCTAAATTTGATCTATGTTATATACATTGACAAAAGAATAACATGAATTGGATTGGTACTGATACGAACTATATATCTAATACTAGACACAAGTTGTTATTTTCTTGTCTCATGATATAGATAGAATTTAGAGAGTCAATTAAATTTAATATGATTTATAAATATTTAAAGTTGTTAATGATTGTAATTTATAATACTGTTTACGTAATCTATAAATAATATATGTTACTTCTCTTGTCCTAATGTATGTAGCACAGATATAATTTCAAGAATCAATCAAATAATGTTAATTATTGAGACTTACAAGATTTTTTTATGTAGTTTTCAAATTAAATAATACATGTTACTTTTTTAAAAAAATATTTTAAAATTGCCAATTATCATGATTTATAGTATTTGTTACATAATTTTTAAATATATATAAAAAAATAAAAAATAAGACAAACAAATTAAAACGGTATTTATAGTTTGTCAGACAGGCATGTCGACCATGACCTGTATCCCATTCCCCCACTTATATATTACTATTATTATTATTATTATTATATATTAGTATGGGATATACACATATATCAAGACCTTATCTATTATTATTTCATCAACAATGTTTTATCTTCTTTTTGTTGTTACTTTGTTTGTACATGGACAAAGTGTTCCTCAAAATAGCTCAATTGTTGAATATCTTCCTGGTTTTGATGGACCTCTTCCTTTTTATCTTGAGACTGGGTAATTAATTTTCTTCTCTTTAATTTCTCTATAATTATTTCTATTTTATGTATCATCAATATATCAAAGAGCTTCTAAGCTAAAAATATATACTTATGACTTTTGACTGATTTTGTTTTATAAGCAATATATTCATCAAACGTGTAATAAGTCGAAAAATAATTTTAAACTAGTTTGACCAATTTATATGAACGTAGTTCTTATACTTACTAGTGAATTTGTTTACGCTTAGCGCGATGACAAAACTAGTAAAAAATTGTTGTTGAAGTGATGTATTTTGAAATTATCAGATACATTGGAGTTGCCAAATCTGAGGAAGTGCAACTATTCTATTACTTTGTTAAGTCAGAATCCGACCCGAAGAAAGATCCGATCTTGCTATGGATAGCGGGAGGACCCGGTTGCTCATCCTTCACAGGATTGGTGTATGAAATAGGTACATAAATATTAAATGAATTTAAGTTATATAGATCGACAATGTAAAGATGTTTATATTGTCTCGATGAATCGAGAGTAGGTTAGTTTACAACTCACGTTAAATATATGTAACATGCTTTCATTCATAGTCTAGAGAGGTTATTTGTATACAAATTTTGTTATCACTATTGTACATGTTTAGAGCTAATGAATCAACTTATATTGTTATTTTTATCACATATTTCACCTATAGTCCTATTGTTTCGCCAGCTTTTAAAATCAGTTTATTTTTAAATATATACGCGGAAAGCTTTGATATTATGTGTGATTCATATTTGGAGAAATTTAACTTTTGAATTCGCTTCTTTATTTAGGTCCATTGGCTTTTGGACAAAAGGCATACAATGGAAGCCTACCATTTCTTGTTTCAAGACCATATTCATGGACAAAGGTGATACAAAATAGCTTCTTTTTTTCTTTATGTTTGTTAAATTTATAGCATCAAATTAATCTATTCCTTGAACTAATTTGTAGTTCGCGAGTATAATTTTCTTGGACGAGCCTTTAAATACTGGGTTCTCATATGCAACAACTTCAACGGGGCATAACTATACTGATCTACAAGCATGCGGCCAAGTCTATGAATTTCTACGAAAGGTATTTGTTAACTAGTCCTAGTTCATTGCTCTAGATACATATAAATTGAGTTCGAAGCCAAAAGGTCAAAGGGAAGATGTATAACCCCACACGCCTTATAAGGCTCAAGAATTATAAGTAAAATTGTCAAACTTTGAATTCATTTTTGAGACAAAAATGAAAATAGTCAATATTAAAATTCACATCAAATTTCAAATAAGTGAAATTGTCATATAACAAAAATGTATTTTGGATTAACTCGTGATTTATTTTACAGTGGTTCATTAATCATCCAGAATTCATCTCAAACCCTTTCTATGTTTCTGGGGACTCTTATGCAGGCATTACAGTTCCAGTTATGGTTCAACTAATATCAAATGGTAAGTACCAGTTAATGCTATCATATCAAGTTTCTGAACCTTGAAGTTTTTACTGGTCCGACTAATCTGAATTCGTATCGATAGGTCTACCAATTCAAGGGGGTTAAAGCCTCCTTGTTGGAATTAAGGTTCTCTGTTCCCAAGGCTCGGATCCAAGTTTATGCTTTAATTTGCTATCATTGATTATTAGCTCCTAAGAGTATATAGAAAACTACATTCTTTTGTGACATTTCTAGCCAAAACCATTTTATGTTATGAAAATGCAGGAATTGAAGCAGGCAAAGAGCCATTAATCAACCTTAAGGTTTTATATTCCTTTCTTTTCGTTCAATTTCAACATATATCATGAACGGTAAAAAATATTATTCTAATTTGATGGCGATATCCTTTAAGGGCTATTCACTTGGAAATCCAAAAACATTCCCTGAAGAAGTCAATTATAAAATTCCTTTCTGTCATGGTATGGGGCTAATATCAGACGAACTTTATGAGGTTGGTTCAATCTCCCTTCTCATATATATATGTATGAACTTTGTATTGTACAAATGTGATTAATTTGGATCTTGTTGTATCAGTCGTTGAAACAGACTTGCAAAGGCGAATACCAAAATATAAAATCTACCCATAAACCATGTTCAGAAAACTTGAAAATATTCAAGGAGGTAAGATTTAACTTTTATATTGGTTCTTAGCTTATGTAATACACTCGTTTCTAACCAAACGATCCCTGACTCTTGTAATGCAACTTTGTAGCTCGTGAGTGGTATATGTGATGAACAAGTACTAGAGCCTTATTGTGGAACATACTCTGAAGAACCAAAATTACGACAATCGTCAAGTGAAAGAAGATCTCTTGAAGAAAATTTCATCCTTTTAAATCGTGATGACTTTACCTATCGAAGAATAAGTCGTGTAAGTCCTTCAGTTGTTACTTCAAAGTATGAATACTCGATAACTTTAAATTTTGAAACGACTTGAGTATACATATTATAAATGTAGGATGATTATATATACGTATATATGTTTTTTTTTATTGTAGGTTGACACACACAATCTCTCAGTTTATTGGGCAAATGACCCAAAAGTTCAAGAGGCTCTCCATGTTAGAAAGGTATTTTAATTGATTTTATTTGTACGTGTATCGTAAATATTGCTTAGAGCTATGGTGCAAAATATTGAAAGAATTTTTTCGTTTTTCTTTGACTAGGGAACTATAAAAAGAACATGGGCGAGATGTAGGCAAAGTATTGGGGATAAAAGTTACGCAATTACTTTCATGAATAGTATACCTTACCATGCAAACCTTGGTACAAAAGGTTATCGATCACTTATATACAGGTTTGATACTTTCATTCAATGGTTCTTTAAGTTGTGGTTTAAGCGCTCAAGATTTAGATGAAATTAATAGAACATAACAAAGTATTTTGTTTGAGCAGTGGCGATCATGACATGGTTGTTCCTTTTCAATCGACACAAGCATGGATAAAGTATTTAAATTATCCTATTATTGATGATTGGCGTCCATGGATGGTTAATGAACAAGTTGGAGGGTATAGTTCTTCGAATTAATTTCACTTCCCTGAATTTTCGTCAAATTATACGATTGTTATGAAAATTTAAATTATATATTTTTAATTCACAGTTACACAAGGTCTTACACTAATCATATGACATATGCAACGGTAAAGGTAAGAATTTTGTATTTTTTTAAAAAAAATAAATGTTTTCAGTCTCAATATTAAAATATTGTTTTATGCTCACACTTCTCAAATGTTTTTGTTCTTATTTCTTTCATTAGGGAGGAGGGCACACAGCTCCAGAGGACAGACCTGAAGAGAGTTTTCACATGTTTAAAAGATGGATATATCAACAACCTTTGTAATCTTTTGTAATTAGTTCAATATGCACTTTGAATTACCTTGAAAGTATTACTCCGTTTTGTTCTGTTTTAATTGTCATGTTTATTAAAAAGTTTTTGAATTGTGTTTATATATTAAAAATAGTCGTCACTTTAGAAAATCAAGAATTAATTAGTTTTTACTTTTCACTTTTATCCCTAGTCAATAAATGTGGAAAGAGATTAATGTGGTTAAAATAAAAAGAATAGTATTGAAATACAAGAACATAGGTACATTTGAGAGATATTCACAAACAATCGCTTGTAGCATCATTATTTAAAATATATCTATAATAACATTAAATTATCTTTAACGTGAAAGTAAAGAAAAAGAAAAGGAGTTCATGAATTTGTTATGGCACCTAAGAGTGTCGCAGTGATCAATGAAGATGGAGACAAAAATACTAGTTGGTTTTTTTTATACGTCTTAGTTTTGATGGATAAAGTTATCCGATACATATCTGTTGTTGGTGGAAGATGATAGATATTTCGTAAATTAATTAAGATGCGTGAAAGTTAATTTAGATAGTACAGTCATGAAAAAAATACTCCATGTTGTGTGACTAAATTCTTTTAGGTGTATGACCCCAAACAAAAAAGAGTGAATATATTGTGATATGTACAAAAAGATCTCTATAAAATTAAAATAGTTTTCAAATGCTTTTAGACATTTTCATGATATTTATGCAATAGTATATATATAAATAGCTATATATATCAAAATACTTTTATTTACGGTCTTTCGTACAATCAAATATGATGAAGTTTGAACTTCAAATCATAAATTTGAAGTTAATCTCTAAAAGTACAAGGAGAAAATGGTCAAATGACCCCCAATCTATTAGTTAATTCTTGACTACACACTTATACTTTACGGAGGTCCTATTACCCCCTAGACATTTTAAAAAGTGGAATATATTGCCCCTTAAAATGTCACACCCAGATTTGTAGTAAGTGATGGGCTGCACGCGCGATGCCACGTAAATATATTATACTTTTTTTATTAAAATATTATTATTCTACCTTTTTATTCTATTTCCCTTTTAAATTTGTTTTCTTTTCTATTTCAACCCATTCTTCTTTTCTTTTTCCTTTTCTTTGACTACAAATTTTCTGCCAATTATGTGGAAATTCCAAGTTCCATTTCTAAAACCTCAAAAAAATTAGTTTCTTAATTTTTGTTTGAATTATTTTCAGAGAAGTTTTCAATTTTCTTATACAAGCCAATCTTGAATATCTAGGTTCGATATTTAATGGGTGTTCTCCGATGAGAATATTGTCGGAGTTTGGGAAACTAAAAAATGAAGTATATTTGAATGAGATATGAATTTGATTGGTGAAATCCTTGAAAGTTTACGAATTTTCAAAGTTGTAAACATATTGATTTGGTTCACAACAATTTAAAAGGAGAAAATCTTCAGGGTTGTTCATGTTAAAGAATTTGATGTTGATATACTTGTATAGTAATCACTAATCAACTTTCGGATCTGATTTGAATCGGGGTTTCTTCAATTTTGTGCGTTGTTATATTTGAAGTAGTAAAAAATTAGTTGTAAAAGATACTAATTTTGACTTTGATGCTTTGTTATTTTATTTACTCAACTGAGTTTCCTCTATATTGTTCAATTTTGTGTTTTTGTGCTTCAACTCATGAACACTTAGTTATGCAAAAGTGTTGATTTTTAATTTGATCTCGTAGTCTCCTAATTTTTTCAAGTGAAGTTTATTTCTTTTGAAAGAAGAAGAAGAAAAGAGATAGCGTTAGTAGTAACTATTATTAACAGTGAGGTGATTTCATACTTTTTTCAGACAACTTAAATCAGAATGAAAAAGATAAATAAAAGTAAAAAAGTAGCATACATAAAAAAAAAATTAAAATTAGAAATTTAATATGAAAAAGAAAAATAAGAAAGTTTGCATCTCACTCTCTTTGAGAAAGTGAGTTACACTTTGTTTGCCAACTCAACATTAGGAAACAAATAATTCAAGGGGATAATAGGACCTTCCTAAAATATAAGTGTGTAATTGAGAATCTACTAATTGAATGGGGGATTATTTGGCCATTTTCTCAAAGTAAAAAGCTTGATTTTCAAGAGGTTAATAATTAAATAGTTTTAAAATTGATTATATTTTAAATAATGCCCTTGAAATCGATTATTTCCTACTAGTTAAGTGTCGTAGTGTGTATTAAAGGACCCTTTTATTTATCACACATATTACTTTATTATTACTACTATATATATCTATCTACTATATATTAAGTGGCATTTATGGCAATAAGCACTAGGGAGCACATGACAAGTGTTGGATGATATGTGCTTAGATACTGTTGTACATTCTTTTTTTATGGTTCTACCTTTAAAATTTATATTATTGGACAATTTAACACCATTAATTACCTACTACTTTATTTGCCGAAAAGTTAGACCTCATTTGGGCCCATTTATTATTTATATGTTTTCAATTTTCAAATATTTGTTGTCTATCTAATTCAAATTTAATTACCTATTTATTATTCTCTCTATGCACTTTTAATTGTTATGATTTCCTTTTTAGAGTCAAACTAGAAGAATTATTTTACAATGTATTTTTTCATCATAATGATATGCAAAAAATTATAATTTATAGTACTTTTTGTATAGATTTTGCATATTTAAATTTTTTGTTTAAAATATTGAATTAATAAAATCTAATTTAACTTTAAAAATTAGTCAAATAGACTTTCAAAAAGCACAACATGACAAATACAAGTGGACGGAGAGAGTATATTTTAGATACAAAATATATTAGAGGTACAACTTTTAAAAAAAATTAAATTTTTATTTCTTTGACTCTTGAAATTTTATCATTGTCATATGAATTTGAACAAATTATATATTATTAAAAGTTACATAAAAGATACTATAAATCACAATAATCAGCAATAAAAAATATTTTTAAATCATATAAGAAATTTGGTTGACTAATTGGAATAGAAGAAGTAACATGTACTATTTGAAAATAACGTCAAAATTTCTAGAATTCACAATAAATTAACAACTGAAAATATTTATGATTATTCACGTGAATTGAAACATGAGTAACCTATATTATTCAAAACTAACGCAAAAATACTATAAATCACAACAATTTAATAACTTCAAATATATTTTTAAGAAAAAATATAAAAATCGAGTGATCTTCAAATTTCATTTATATCACATAAATTAAAATAAAAAAGATTAATATTTATTATGCCTGTGCTGACACGAACACCAAATATCTAGTTCTGATAATAAAAGGGAAATTTGATTGGGGAGGGTATATTTGGACTTCAACTTATAATGAACTTTAAAAATTATATCAATGATGAAAAGATATATATAAATAAAGCAAAAAAGTAGAGTGTATTTGAAGAGGCTTCTTGTGAATATATAGTGTATTTTTGGTAAATTGTTATTTCTGTAAATTGTTATTTCTCACTCGATATTCAATATTTGATATTTGCTTTGAGATTTGACTAATTTAAATTTACATCAGAAAATTTTATCGTTTAAAATGCTCAGTGGCTAAGTCATAAATTTCACTAAAAATATTTAAGATTTAATATTTATATACAAAAAGTAGTATTTAACTTACGTAACAATATGATTTTTCGTGCTTCCTAGCCAAGGGTATTTTTGGTTTTTATGTAATGTCTACGCATATATCATGTTGTACTTGCTTGTTTTATGGTTGTATTCTTAAATTAGTGGACAGTTTAAGTCGGCCATTAATTACCCATCAACCGAAAAGTTGGATCTTATTTGGGCCCATTTACAACCTCATTTCATGTCTTTGCTGATTTTTAATCGAGCAACTTTCACATATAGCAAACACAAAATTTATATTTGTATGCTATAGCAAAGTTTGCATAATTGCGTTATATAACAAACATAAATATGTATATTTTGCTATACACATACAAAAGAAAGCAGTTGTATAATCTGCTTTGGTATACATATACAAAAAGATCAATTGTATAAAGTGAAAGAGGCGAGCGAGATCTGGGAGAGTGGCGAGCGAGATCTGGGAGAGGGGAGAGAGGGAACGAAAATATATGTATATATACAATTTTCACGCATTTTATACATTTGCATTTTTGTATAAAGTGAGAGAGGCTAGTGAGAGAGCGAGATCTGGGAGAGTGGCGAGCGAGATCTGTGAGAGGGGAGAGAGGGGAACGAAAATATATGTA